>NDXB01015123.1:30489-41640 GCA_002631895.1 Agapornis roseicollis | reverse complement strand
AAAAAAAAACTTTTGGGAAAAAAAAACCAAAAAAAAAAAAAAAAAAAGGCTTGCAAAAAGCGAGCTCTCCTTTCCCATCCCCTCTCAGCCTGAGCAGAGGTGAGTACTTCGTGTTAGCAACACAGTGCTGAAATCATGCCTGGTGGAGCCATTTGCACCAAAGAACAGGATTGAGCGGAGCTGGTCCTGGTCTTCCCAGCTCCCTGGCCACACAGAAGGGATGGTGGGAAGGCTTCTTTGGAGCATGCATCCCCCCATCCCAGCATCAGCCTTGGACAAAGCTTCTGGTGCAAGTTTACAGGGGGGAAAATGTGAAAGAAGAGGTACAAGAGGCTGCAGAGTGATGCTTCCCCCTGCATTGAAGCCACTTGGGTACCAGTCTTCAGGTACAAATGGCACCCATGCTCTGCTTTCTTTTTCTTCACCTTTCCTACAATGAGTTTATAGAAAAGCTTGCTGCAAAGCTGAGATGGAGCTGCTCCTCTTACCCTGTCCATGAACCAACAGTTGGTGATGTGTTTAACTCAATAACCATAGTTTTATCTCCTGGTTTTCCTTGCTAGGAGGCTGCAATGCAGCTGAGAAATAGGGTGTTTCATGCCAACCCCATGGCCCTTGGATGTGGCCACCAAGAGATGATGCTGGAATGCCCAGAGAAGCTGTGGCTGCCCCATCCCTGGCAGTGTTCAAGGCCAAGTTGGACACAGGGGCTTGGAGCAAGCTGCTCCAGTGGAAGGGGTCTCTGCCCATGGCAGGGGTTGGAGCTGGATGAGCTTTAAGGTCCCTTCAACCCAAATCATTCTGTCTGTGACACCTGAAGAAAAGCTCCTGCTGTACCAGGAAAGGGAAAGAGAAGGATGAGGAGCTTCTTACCTAGAAGAGAAGCTGAGAAAGTTGTGGCTGTTCAGCCTGGAGAAGACAAGGCTGCATGGAGACCTCATAGCAGCCTTCCAGTATCTGAAAGGGGCCTATAGGGATGCTGGGAGGGACTCTTCATTAGGGACTGTAGTGACAGGACAAGGGATAATGGGGTCAAACTTAAACAGGAGAGGTTTAGATTGGATATAAGGAAGAAATTCTTTCCTGTTAGGGTGGTGAGGCACTGGAATGGGTTGTCCAAGGGAGTTGTGAGTGCTCTATCCCTGACAGTGTTCAAGATCAGGTTGGACGAAGCCTTGGGTGGCACGATTTAGTGTGAGGTGTCCCTGCTTATGGCAGGGGGGTTGGAACTGAATGTTCTTAAGGTCCTTTCCAACCCTAACTATTCTTAGAAGGCACCCATAAAGCCTCAGTGGTAGGCAGCATCCCGGACCTTCCTCTTCCTCCTCCTCCCAGCCCTTCCACAGCACATCACCTGGGTACAGAGCTTGCTGGGAAGGAAGGACACCACCAAACCCTGCTTTATTGCATTAATATTTGCTGGTAATGAAGCCAGCACTTCAATTTCCAATCAAATTAGAGAAGCTCTAATGAACAAGGAGTGGTGCATTAGTTCGTTAGCAGGGAATTATGCTGAATTACCCCACAAATACAGCACAGCTTCCATTTACCAGCACTGTTTTCAAATGGCTTCTGCCGCTTCATCTTCATTTACACCCCAGCACATTTCTTCTGGCAGCAGAAACTCGGGAAGTGAATTAACTCCAGTTCCTTGGGGAAATGCTTTTGTCTCTCGGGTGGGAATAAACACCCATAAGAGGTACCAAAAGCTTTCCTTTTCAGCTGCTTCTGCACAGGGAAAATGGGTATTACTTACAACAAAGAGGTACTCAGGAATCCCTGCCTGTTAAAGCTCCACCAGCAGCATCCCAAGATTTAGAATAACGTCCTGCTTTGTTGATCATCACAGAAAGGGAAAAAGGAGGAAAAAGAACATAGCAATGCCCCTGGATATATGCAGGCAGGGCATTAATAATGTATATCCTTGGGAAATGAGCCTTGATGCTCAGCTGCCAGTTTTCACGTGCTTAATGCATGCATTTGGGCAGCAAAGCTTAATGGCCTCTCTAGTGTCTGTTTGCAGAGGGCTGAGAAAGGACACAACTTGTGTCATGTCCCTTGCCAGACATGACTTGGGAAATAAACTCCTTGGCACCCAAACACTCCCCATCTGGGCTAGCACAAGAGCCAGTCCCATGTAACATCAGCAGTGCAGCAGAGCATGGTTGAAGCCCCCAGCTGGGGTCTAAGCACAGCCAAAAGAGCAGAGTGAGATGCAAAAGACACATGGAGAAGAAACAGGATCCTTGGGACTTCAGGGAGCTTATTCTCAGGAGCAAAATGAGGGGGAAAAGGAGCCCTTTGCAGTACAGGGCACATGTGCATCAGCCCCCTCTTTAAACAGCCAGGTCTGCACTGGGATTTAACTGGGATTTAAGGCAAGAGAGCTCTTGGCTAGGGAAAAGTAAATGTAGAAGGCAATAACAAAGGTTGGGAAGGGCTTGGGCTGAGCTGATGAGCCTCCCTGTGGCTGCAGGGCTCCAGGAACCAGGTTTGCTCTGTACTGAACTTCAAGGCAGGCAGCTCAGGGATAACATGGAAGTCTCCTTCCCTTCCATATCAGAAAAGAAACCCCTTAAGTACAACCATGGCTGCAGTGACCTGAACATTTCCATCACAATTAGGTTTAGCTGCCTTCACTACCTTGCAGACCTTTGTAGGAAGGCCCCTTCTGCTGTAGAACACAGGCAGGGCCATCAAGGGGGTATTCCCATGGAGAAGATTTTCAAAACCATCAAGTCCAACCTTGATCTCCAGCCTGCCCCCAGTGCCACAGTCCTGCAAAATACTGTGCACCCTTCCCTGGTTGTCCAAGCACCCAGACCAGTCCCAGGCTGCTGCCATGGGGATGGGACCAGGTACCCCCCAAGGCACACACAACAGGACCTCCAAATCCACCCAGGCTCCCTGCAGGCTTGCAAGAGCAAGTTGCTACAAACCCCAGCTCACTCAATGGAGTCTTCCATTAATTATTTTACCCTGTCCTTAATGGTTCTTGCTGTCTAATAACAGATGGGCCATGCCCAGGGCCATCTCTGTGCAGGAAGGAGCTGGGCATTGATGCTCACATCACTTCCACAGGATACCACAGGACTGCAAACAAACTGCCCAGCAGCTCCGTTTCCTCCTGAAATCCCTGTAAACATCAATTTACTGGTTTTCTTATGGGATAAGTTATTTTCCTTTTAATTAATTGCCTGAAAGGCCACTTGGAACCTATCACCACCATCTCCATGTAACAAGACACAGCAACCTGGAGCCACATGTGAAGAACCACGCTATATCCTTGTTCACATTGTTAATTCCCACAAATTGATTGTTCTTCCAGCATCTTCCAGCTTTCTAATTAAGTCTGTTCTCAGGAGGGTGAGGGAAATGAATGCTAATAAAGCCCAGTAGCAGAGTTATGGGAGAGGGGTTGATTGGACACAGAGTAGGAGAGTTGAGCATCACCCCCAGCATATGCAATGCATTCCCCCCCTTCATCCAGCAAGCTGCTACATAGGGCTGTGTTAAACCAGGCAGGAAGAAAAGGACCAGCAATAGCACCTACTGCAGCTCCAGCAAGAGGGCTCAGTGCCCTGGGGACCTTACAGGTTCAAGCTTAAACAGGGGAAGTTCAGGTTGGATATAAGGAAGAAGCTCTTCCCTGTGGGGGTGCTGAGGCACTGGCACAGGGTGCCCAGAGAAGCTGTGGTTGCCCCATCCCTGGCAGTGTTCAAGGCCAGGTTGGACACAGGGGCTTGGGGCAAGCTGCTCCAGTGGAAGTGGTCCCTGCCCGTGGCAGGGGTTGGAGCTGGATGAGCTTAAGGTCCCTTTCAGCACAGACCATTCCAGGATTCTATGACAGTGAAGCGGCATCTGGAACTGCTCAACTCTCAAGAGCATCCAGTGATAAATGCCTGCCTGGTACCTTAGTTCAATAAGCACAGCATCATCCTCCATGAAGCATCTTTTCCCTCTCTGCCTCCTTAATTCATTCACCGCAACCCCAGCTTTGGAATCCATAACTCAAAAATACCCAACCAGATTCCCTCCCCCTTTCCTAGCCTGAATGCTGAAGCCCTTAAAGGGGACATGGTTTAGTGTGAGGTGTCCCTGCCCATGGAATTTTTATGTCCTTTAATGTCCTTTCCAACCCAAACCACTCTCTGATGCAGGGCTGCCTGTAGATGACAGCCCAGAGGACACAGCAGCATCTTCATGCCCTTAGGAAGGGCAGCACCACCCCCTGTCAAGCCCCCAGAGCTGGTTTCTCAGGTTGAGGAAGCATGGTTGCAGAGCTGGAGCTGGCCCTGGCTTTTCTTGGGGCAACCTACAAGGAGAATCAACATCACTGCACTGCAGCATGATGGGCTGGGGGACTGCAGGCCAAAAGAGCAGTTTCCAGCCTTCAGCTACCCACTGTAGGCAATGCCTTTAACATTGCCAGAAGGCAAAAGGCAAGGACCAGCCACACTGCTGGCATTGCTCTGGGTCAGCCTTGCTGCTCTGCCCATTTACTCCTAAGGCTAAGAGAAGGTTCCTCAGCTCAGGAAGGCTGTGGTAAGCATCAGGTCTTTCACTTCCCCAGCATGTAGGAAACAGGGACATGAGGCCATTCAGACGGAAGGATGGAGGGGAAATCAAGAAGCTTGGAAAGTTCTCCCTGCAGAGCACAGAACCAGAGGACATTCCTGCTTCTGGCTCCAGAAACAGGAGAGGTATTCATGTTCCTCAAGCTCCCAAGAGGCAGAACTGGTGTTCATTCCACCCCATTAGAGTTGAGATACCCAGAGTTCATACCCAGCTTGAACCCCACCAGGCAGAAGACACCTCAAGCCTTCAGCAGCCCAAGTCAAGAGATCATGATAAGCCTTGCTGCATAAAGGGGAAAGCCACAGAGCAAAGAGAGCAACCCAGCATCATTTCAAGGCCCATCTTGTGCCTGTTGACTTAAGTGTGATGAGGACTCCTGTGCCCTATAGCACAGCAGGAGAGTCCCCAGGGCTGCTGCAAGGAGAGGTGATTATAACCAAGACTAAGGGCTTCCCCACCCCTTTATATTTACACTCAAGACCTGTTTAGAGTGGATGGACCAAGAGCTTCCCATATTTGCCCTCTTAATCACCAAGTTCCACCTCCCTATCCAGCCATTGCTCCCACTGTCCATCCAGCCAAGGCCACGGCAGCTACAAGCAACACCCAGCTTCTGCCCTTCTCCAACACCAAATCCCTCCCAGCAGCAGAAGCCATACTCAGCATCCACAAAACCCCCTCTTAAAGCTGCTCTTGTGTCCTTCAAGAGGACAGGGCCCCCTCACCAGAGCTGCAACGAGTCCCACCAACAGAGCTGCTATTCTCACATCTCCACTGCCACCCCTCTGAAGGCAGAGCAAAAGGGACTTCCAGAGTCAGGAATCCACTCAGCATCTGGGAGCAGCACCAGTTCTTCCCTTACTACCTGTAAATAGGAGCCATACCTTGTCTGCAGCCAGTATTTAGGGTTCCTCATTGCCTGAGCCACATCATGTGCCAAGGGTAGAACATACAGGGAGCCTCAACAGCAGCACTGGGCATTTGGGAAGGCCTCCTGCAGAGAAGCACCCTCCATCTCCAAGCACCACTGTCTGAGAGATGCTTTCAGGTGGTGACAGCTCTCCATGGATCTGGTCCCACCACTGGTCCATTGGTGGCTTCCCAAGAGCTTGCAGCCACATGAAGATGCTCCTTACCTGCAGGGTGTGCATGAGCACAACCCCAACTCCCAGCCCAGGCTGGCTGCTGTCCCTCCTCCACACTGAGGACACAAAAGGAGGACTGAAGTACCTCTCTTTATTGGGGTGGGGAATTACAGTAGCACCCCAGGAGGGCAGCTGCATTTTCTGCACACAAGAAACAGTCCCAGAACAGTTAAGCTCAGCACAGTGGCTGCTGTGAGCACGGCAGCTTGGACCAGCATGGAGAGTCCTTCAGCAACACCTGGAAGACACAAGAAACTCTCAGGGACTGCAGCAACAGGACAAGGGCTGATGGGTACAAACTGAAACAGGGGAAGTTCAGGCTGGACATAAGGCAGAAGCTGTTCCCTGTGAGGGTGCTGAGGGGTGCCCAGAGAAGCTGTGGCTGCCCCATCCCTGGCAGTGTTCAAGGCCAGGTTGGACACAGGGGCTTGGAGCAAGCTTCTCTGGTGGAAGGGGTCCCTGCCTGTGGCAGGGGTTGGAGCTGGAGAAGCTTTGAGGTCCATTCAACCCAAACCAGGCTGGGATTGTATAACAGACATTAAATGTCTTTTCACCATCTGTCAGTGGATAAACTCACAGCTTCAGGAAGGAGTCCCCCTGAATGTCCCTTGGTGATGCTACCAGAAAGCCTGTCTATGAAATCATGGTAGATTCATGACTACATCAACCTGGAGCCACCCTCAATTGCGACCTGAGGACACAATCAAACAGAAACCCCATGCACTTACCATGTGCCTTCCCTGCCGGTGCAAGACCTCTTGAGGAACTCCATAATCCCTGAGCTGAATCAAGGATTAACAGTGGTCCAACTGAGACTTCAGCCTCTGCCGAGGACCCACCTAAGAGGAGATGAACATGACTGAGTTCACAGGGGAGGCAATTCCTGCTTAGCCTGGATTTCAGGGCAAGGTGGACCCCACAAGAGCAGCTTCCTGGTAGCTCTAAGTGTAAGGACACACAGCCCAAAGACACTGGGGAAGAGCAGAGTTTGTCCTTAAGGAGAGATGCATTTGCTAAAGACCTGCCAGCATCTCAGCTACCCCATCCTCGATGGTTGCCCTCCCCTGGGGGTGCATATTGGCTGCATAGAGCCCTACCTGGCTTGGAGGAGAGGTCTCTCCTCAACCGCTTCCCTGGCCATCTGGCTGCAGGGTTATGTCTCCGGGAGTATCCTCCATACAATGGGCAGTTACCCATCTCACAGCAGCTACAGATGTCTCCAGTACCCTCCACAGGAGCCCACCTGAAACAGAATGAGCTGTAAGCCCTCTTCTCGAGGCTGTTCCCATCCCTCTGTGCACCAGGTACTCACAGGCTGCTGGCTTTGTTGAAGGAACAGGCCTTGTTCAATGGATCTGGGGCTTGGTCAACTGGGGAGACCTTCAGGTGGCAGGTGATGTAGATCTGGAAGGGAAAGGAAACCAACATCCAAGACTGACCTTGTCCATGCACAGCTTCTGGACACACTACAGGACCTGGGGTGGGTACCACATCTCACCAAGTTCCTTTCATCTCCTGCAAACCTGAACGCATCAACCTTGAACTGCAGTGTTTCCTGCCTTGGCCTTGGAGAGATGAAGGCTGAGGTGGTGTCATCCAATCTCCCATCCACCAAGCACCTGGGCAAGGGTCAGAAGTCAGAGGCAGCCCAACCAGCCTCATCAGCAGCCCCACTCAGCACTGCACCCCTTACCCGCTGAGGTCAACCAAGGCATATCGGGGTGAGGAGTTCCTGTCTGGGCTCAGAGTAGCAACACAGTCATCCACAAAGAGCCTCAGAGGTATGTGGTTCCCAGCAGCCACATCTGCCTGGAGGTGCAGGCTCTCTCCCAGCTGGAAGCCATTGGATTGTCTTTCAGAGCTCCAGTCATCTGGAAGGTAGAGCTAAGGTCACTTTGGAGGCAAGAACCTTGCACACCCCTTTAACTGAGCAACAACACCTCAGGTCCCTTTGGAGGACATGATTTTAGCCCAGATTCAGCTGTTCGGGCTCTCAGCACATGGCCAAGACCTGGCAGGAGCATGGGCCCAAGGGGAGCAGGGCAGCCAGGTCTGCACCCACCATTCATGAGGCGCAGGGAGAACATCAGCTTCTCCTCTGCTGACAAGGTGGAGCGGAAGGGAGCCCACGTGGGCCTGATGGCGCTGCTGCTCACGTTGTTCCTCCTAAACCAGGGAGATGGGTGTTAAAAGTGCCACCATCACCTGAGGGCCATTGAAGCAGAGACACAGCCCCCATTTGCTCACCTGGGATAGTGGCACTCAATAGGAACCACAGCTGGATTAGTCCTTACAATTACCAGGTTGCCAGAAGGAGTAGGTTTGTAGGACAAGTTCATTTTGTAGATGAAGGAATCTGGGGTCATCTGCAAGGAAGATTTGGGGGAATTGAGAAGTCAGTAAAACAAGCATATCAACCAGTACCATCAGATGCTCAACACTGATCATGCTAGGACACACAGGCCTACCAGTTGGAAAAGCACAGGCTGTCCTCCACATTCCCAATCCAGCGAATACAAGGCATCATGAAGCTCACTACATCCCAACAAGGTGCCAGCCCCATAGTCAGTCTCAAGGACTTGGCACCCCAGTGAGCACCTACATGAAGTGGGTCAGGCTGTGGGACAGCAGGTCTGTAGACATGCTCCCCAAGGTGGGCTGGGGCACAGCAGCCCTTTTCATCTGCTGCTGAGAAGGTCAGCAGTCCCCTTTCCTAGTGATGCTCACTGCAGTGTAAAGCTATGCTCATTTCTCCCATGTGCTCATCCAGTTACATGGGATGCACATCCCATTGCAACTCTGACCCATAACCCCATTACAAGCCTTGTTGAGTGTGACCTTCATCTAAGGCTTGAGGACAGTACCCAGGCTCCAAGACACAGATCTGCAATGGTCACACCACCCCTCACTGGACAGCTACTGCCTCCACACAAGGCCCCTCCTCACCCCAAACCCTGCCATCCCCTTCACCAGGTCATTCCTAGGCCAGACATGAATCGGGCAGCACAGCAGCATGATGTTCTGAAGCTGCCCCCAACCACCCCCATTTACCACCCCAGTGCCAGGGTCCATTCCCCACATGGCACTACCTGGGGTGCAGCAGCCCCTCACCACAGCCTCCGCCTCACCTGCAGGGTGCTGCCACACTCGTGAAGTGCAGCCACGAAGGTCACGGTGCTCTCAGCATTGCTCTGGGCCCCCGGCCGGCACTCAGCCGAGCCCAGGCTCAGCTCCGCAGCCTTGACCAGACGCCCTGTGCCAAAGAGGTCCCTGTGCACCGTGACCGTCACCTGAGCCTCCTGGCACTGCACAGCCACAGGGTGCAGCGGGGCTGCTGCCTGCAGCTGGGACACATCCACCCATGCCCAAGGCTGGGAGAAGGAAGGAACCTGAGGCCAACTCCAAGAGGAATCCCCCCGGACCCTCAGAGCCCTGGAGTCCCTTTGAGGGAAGCCCCAGGGACTATAGGACACTGCTTCAGCCAGTGCCCAGCAGAAGAGAGCAACCCCCAGGCTGCCTACAGACCCCATCCTGACCCCAGAAAAAACCAGCTCATAGGAAAAGGGCTGCCCAAGGAGTCTTTTATACCAGATGGGGACACCTGAGGGCTGTAAGGAAGTCCCCCACCCAGCAAGGAGCAGCTCAGGACAATGGGACCCAGCTGGGACCATTCCTACCTCTTCAAGCATGGAGGGTGGTTTCCTTGGGCCTGCACCTGGGAATTGCCCCGGAGCAGTTTGTTCGGGGTCCCTTTGTCTTGCCTGCTTGGGGTGGTATTAACCACTGTCACCTCAGTGGCCAATTGGCCACAAGCCCTCTGCTTTTGCTCCTTGTCACTCTGCCTGTTTCCTTCTGGTTGTATGAGATGGAACCAGTTTTGGCCACCAACATGGCAAGGGCTCAGTCAGGCTCCTGCAAGCATTTCTCCACACATCATCAGCATCAGTGATTCCCCAAAAAACAGTTCCTGGAGTATCATTGAGGAGGCACGTTCAGAAATGGAGTTGAATCAGTTGAACTGCAGGATCCACCTGGGCTCTGGTAATCTGTCCATGCTGGCTTTCATGCCTATCTGCCCTGGGTAATTATATATCAAGTAATGAAGGCATCATAACCAATGTATTTGCATAGAAAGCAGAGGTACAAGAGCCGATAGTCCCATAATAGTAGCTGATAAGTGAATGGCAGGCATAATCAAGAGATTAATTGGCCCTTGTGTGTTAATTATGTTAATTGGCACAGCTGCTCATGTGTACAGCACGGTGGTGACTAACAGCTCCACAGCCCCATGTGAGCTGGATGAAGATCCTGGGGTCACCTGAAGCTGCTTGCTGCAGTGGCAGAGCCCGGTGAGGGGGATCCCTCTGACATGGGGGTGATGCCCTGCGCACAATGGTGTGGCTGGACAAGCCAGGAGGGTGCTTTTAGCCTGAAAGGTTGCATCCATGATGTGTTTGTAAAGATGCTTTACAAGGGTGCCCAAGGAAATGGGGTTTATTGGCTGAAGCATCTTCCCCCTGGCCCATTAGGATCTGTGGGGTGGGATTGGGAAGGGGTGACCTGCATCATTCTCTTGTAGAGGAGACTGCAGTGATGAGCTGGGTGAGAATAGCTCCCACTGAGATCATGGGGGTGCATTGAGATTCCTGGTGATATCTCCTTCCTTGCTGGCGTATGCATTAGGCACTGGCTGTTGTCTCCCCGAAGCATGAATAATGCCACACCATCCTTCTCTGGCATGATCTCCGTATCCTGGCCTTGTCCCTGATATATTTATGAACGATGAATAAATGATACAACAAGAAAAACCTCTCTGGCAGCTCAAGCCCTCTTTATTAATTCAGCAAGCAGTGGGTTTTCTCCAGCCCCAGCTCATCCCTGTGCTAGGTTGATGTCTTTCATGCCTCAAGCTGGGTTTGTTCAGAGGGCCTCCTGCAGCTAAAGGCATCCAGGAGACTGGGAGTTGATGCTTGTGCTGCCCACAGCCCCATCACCCAGCCTGGCAGCAGGACATGGCACTGGGTGTCCAGGGGCTGATTCACCCAACCTCCTGCAAACCACCTTGATAGGGACCCAGGTCCACACAGATGGGTGCCTGCACCCCTTTGTTCCTGTTCCAAAGGGAGAGGTGCGGCTCCTCCAGACACCCCAGGAACTGCGATCAGCCCAAGCCCCGTGTCCCACACTAACAAAACCCCAAGTTTCCCTGCTCTGAAGTGGGTTTCTCATATCCCACAGTAGCTCCAGCCAAAGGCTGGCAGGTCCAAGCACCAGGAGTGGGGTGGTGAGAAATGAAGTCAGGAATCTGGGATGAAACAGGGATGGGAGATTCAGCCTGAATCTATTGGGTGAGGATCAGCCTTTACTCTTGTTTGGGTGCAAAAGAGATCAACAGGCAGCAAATCCCCCCCCCCCCCCCCCCCCCCCC
>NDXB01015123.1:0-30382 GCA_002631895.1 Agapornis roseicollis | reverse complement strand
AACACGGGCAAAACCCCCCCCCCCCCCCCCCATCCACCACCTCCTGTCTTCTGCACTGCAGTGAGGGCCACATCCATTACTGTGGGGTGTAAACAGCTCTGAAGGAATAGCCCTTCCTGGCTGCTAAGACCACTGCAGACTTCCTTCAGGAATGAAGGACATCGGGGACCTTGTTCTCTTTGCTGTTCTTCCCTGGACCACCAGGAGCTCAGGGTCTTTGCTGAGCCCCTGCTCAATGGGGAAGGCTGCTTGCATCCCATCCATGCTCCTTGGAAAGCCTTTGGTTGAGCAGGACGAGCCCCACGGTGGAAGCCTTTGCTCCGTGCTGTAGGAAGCAATATCGCATCCTCCCTTTGGGATGGCTCTGTTATGAATTCTTCATTTGTCCACACAGTTTCCTCCCCCTGAGATGAGAAAAGTCATTTCTGTGCCAGGCCTGGAGAGGAGCTGCACTGTCAGTGCCTTTCCTCTTAGCCCAAGGATCTGTCTATTTACCAGGGTGTTTTTCCATTGGAGTGTTGAATACTGTGTTTATAGGGGAATGGAACCCTCCACTGGCACTGTTTAAACATCTCCTTACCTGAGACACCGCACGCTTCTCTAAGGCTCATTAAGCAACACCAACCTCTCTTCAGCGGTCCCTGACAAAACGATGCTGCTGCTGATCCTGTAGCACACCGGCTCGGATCCCACTTCCCAAAGCATTGCCAGGGGATGCGGTGTCACCCATCACGAGTAATGATGGTAAAACCACACTGAAATGCCATCTGATCACAAAGTGACATTGAAACTTCCCCCCAATTCCCTTGTCCCCATGCCAGGCATCCCAAGGAGAAATGAACTCCACTTGGCAAACGCTGGAATTGGAGTTTGGAAAGTGCTCATTAATTCTCCTGGCTGGAGACAACTCCTGCATGCCAGGTAGTGCTTTTTCAAGCAGCATCACTGTTTCGCTTCCAATCTCTCTCCAACGACTTCTGAGTCACTGAAATAAATACTCCCTGCGCTTGCTTTCTGCTTCAGAGCCCTTCTAACTGCTGATGGATAAATTGCTGGAGTTACCCGGGATAAATCATGCAGGGCAGACAAATCTGTAATTAAAACGTCTCTCAACCCTTCAGTTAACTCTGCCTTAGAGGGACCGGATGCATTGCGCTGCTGGGAATAACCTGCTTGGGATTGGGCTCTGAAAAATGGGTCCTGGGAGGTGAAACTGATGATTCCACACAGTTCCCTTGGGAATACCGTGGCGCTGCTTCATTCTCCATCAAAAGGATTGGGGTAACGGGACCGATGGAACAAGTGGGGAGCTTCTCAAGACCTTTTATTGGCTGAAATGGAGTTTTTGAGTGCGCCAGCACTTTGCATTGGTCCATGGAAAGCAAATTGCTGGCAGGGAGCTGGGTGGTTCTCCGTCCCAGTTGTTGCACTGGGAGGAAACAACAAATCCCAGATGTTTAGACCAACCTGTGGGGAGGGAAAGCTGCTTCCCAGGAAAAGCCACCAGCAGAGGTAGAAAGTGATGCTTCAAATCCCTCTCCCCCAGGCTCACAGCCCTGGCCTTGGGGCTTTGCTCCTTGCTTTCATCAGCAGAGTGCAAGAAGATGCAGCCCAGGGACAGCTTCTGGGCTCTGCTTTCCCTGTGAAAGCCACATATTACATTTAGAGCATCCTTAAATCAGAACAAAGCAGAGCCAGGCTGCTCTGAGCTGAAGCTGGGTCTGGCCTGGCAGTCTGGGAGCTATGAATTGGCTGTTTAGGGGCAGTGTAGGAGCTGGATCCTGCTCATCCAGATGAAAGGCACAATCACCCCATGGAAATAACCCTGGGTTTTCAGAGCATCCCCATGGGGACACTGGCCCATCTGTGAACTGGGTCAGGATGAGGGGACAATGACAGGCAGCAACCTTGCCCCAGCATCATCCACCCCACCCCATGCCCATGAGGTGCTCAGGGGAAGGCAGCCACCAGGCTCAGCCTCTCCATCCTCTGTTCTCTCTGGAATGAAGTCACTGGAAGAAGCAGGAATCAGTTTGTTCTTGATGGGGAGAATGAAGCTGCATCGATTGGTGCTGGGGACAGCCTGGCCCAGCACGCTCTGCAATCAGCTGCTAAATGGGATTGTGTTCCTGGGCTTTTTAGCCATGGAGGGTGTGCAATGAACTCTCAGCCTCACCTGCTCCCGAGAGGGATGAGCACAAACATGAGTGAGCTGAGCTCCCTGCAACTCCCAGGACTTGGTCTGCATCCCTGTCAAATCCTATTTCCATGCCTGCCAGGTTTGCTGTTATCCAGGAGTAGGTGGAGCAGGATATTGGGAATGGGAAAACCCAGTTTCCTCCCCCACAAAAGAAGACCCACCATCTGGCCATCTCCAAAAACAGGATGGCACCTGGGAACAAGGGGACAACTGAGCTCCTCCTGGGGTGCTTTACCCCATGCCAAAGCACAGCGCATCCTCCCAAGGACAGTGGTGAGTGGCTCAGCTTGGGCTGGCCCATCAGCCTGAGCCACCTAAGCAGTACTTCCCCTAAGCTGCCACAGCTTCAATGGTGATTTTCTCCCTTGCCACCCTCAAGATCTCCCTTCCCTGCATGGCCCAGACCCAAAGAAACGCCCCAAAACCTTCCAGCTGGACGAGACATCCCCAGTGATGCTGGCACCATCTCAGCATCATTGAAGATGTCCTGGATGTGGGGACAACTCATGACACCACACACCAAGGAGCTGGGGATGGTTGATGATTTCATTCCCAGCCCAGTGCCTCAATGCTAATAATATTAATGATGCTTCTGAGCACTGGGTTAAAAACTGCACCAGCTCTGAATCCAGGCTGTAGCTCAACCCCCCTGAATGAACCCATCATCACCCCCTCCCCAAGCACAGCTTGACACCAGCGCATTTCCCCCTGTCCTGCTTTTAGAAACAATTCTTCTATAGAACATGATGCAGGCAGGCAGCAATCCAGCACTGGAGTGGCTGTCTCCCTGTGCTGAGTGATGGATGAGGGCAGCACAAGGGCTATGGTGGCAGCAGGGGACCAAAGTACAGGGCTGAAAGGGGGACATAAGGGTTTAGATTGGAAGGGACCTTAAAGTTCCTCCAGTCCCAACTCCTGCCCCTGGCAGGGACCCCTTCCACTGGAGCAGCTTGCTCCAAGCCCCTGTGTCCAACCTGGCCTTCAACACTTTTAGGAATGGGGCTGCCACAGCTTCTCTGGGCACCCTGTGCCAGCGCCTCGGCACCCTCACAGGGAAGAGCTTCTGCCTAAGAGCTCAGCTCAGTCTCCCCTATTCTGGCAGGTTAAAGCCATTCCCCTTGGCCTGTACCTACAGGCCCTTGTCCAAAGTCCCTTGCCAAAGCTGCATCCCAGAGACCACAGTGAGCCTGGAAATCATTGTCCAAACCAACACCCCCCCAATTTATTTGTCAAGGCACAAAATTCCCCTTCAGATACTGGATTTTAAATAAAACCAAACCCCAGCACAAGAGTCCTCGAGGGACTTCACCCCTGGAGCAGGACCAGGGCCATGCCACTTCGGTCACCCTGGCAGCTTGGATGCCCCAGGTACCCAGCAGCAGTGGGAGGACCCCCAGACACGTACTGGGGCAATGACCCCCAATCTCATGCTCAGCCCCATGCACCAGCTGGGTTTGTCCTCACCAGTGCTTTAGCCCCCAAAGCAGCAGCTTTGTCACCATGGGGAGGCCAGGGGGGCTTCACCCGGCCAGCAGGTCCCCCCCCCATCCCCAAGCCTTGCCTTTTGTCACCTGGGATAATTCAAGGCAGGAAACAACCACCCCGAAGGCGCTTTGCATTTAAGGCAGAAATGAAAGTCCAGTGGGAACCACAGTGGTACAAGGGGACAAAAGAGTCATCCCCACATATCCCCAGAGTGGTACCTCCATCAGGGACAAGAGCACCAGCTCTGCCCCCCCATGCCTGGGAGTCCTGCAGGTCCCATCCATCTTCTCAGACCCTCCAGGGCTCCGTGTGTTGCTCACTGAGCCCATCACCACTCTCAAGGCCTCTGGGCTTAGAAAGGGCAGCAAAGTTTGCCCTGGAAGGCAACTGGAAGGTGGCTGGCTCAGCTGCAGTCACACAGGAGCAGGAACAGAGGGTGATGGGGGGGAGAATGGTTGACCCTGGTTGCTCTCAGCCCCATGTGGGGATGGACACATAGACAGAGAAGAGCCTCGACCCCATATCATCCCTGCAAAGGATGCGCTGGTCCTGGGGCCATACTGGGGATAGAGAGATCCAACCCAGCCCCAGAGCACCCCAAAGACAAGGCTGGGGACAGAGGAGGGTGATGGAGCTCAGGATGAGGGGTGGCAGCAGGTCCATGCCCTTCCCAGGGGACCTGGAGCTCATCCCCCTGCGGCTGGTGCAGGGCACAGGGCACTGCTTGGGGGCGTCCCAGCTCCCATCAGTTGATTTCTTGCTCATTGTCTGGGGATAAAAAGAAAAGACTGAATGAAAACGTGCAAAGACATTAACAAAGAGTCATTCCCAGGCCCAGATGAAGGAGTTCATCCTGCTCATAACAGCTCTGGGCTGTCCTGGCTCTGGAAAACTGGGATCCCCACTCCCAGGGCTGATGCCAGCCCCAGGTAAATAAGCCTAGGCACATGTAGGTGTGTTTTTATCCCTCCATCCATCCTCCTGGATAGAAGTCCCCCCCCTCCAGCTGGCAAACCCTTGGAGATGTCATTATCCAAGCTTTATTGCTCCTGTAAAAGTGGTTGAGGTGCAAGCAGATGTCTTCAACATGGAGCTAAGGAAACGGTCCACTGTGGAGGGAAAGCCAAGGGGCTGGGAAGCTGAGCATGGTCTGGAGAGGCTGGAGCGGGAGATAAGGGAAGGGAGGAGGAAAAAAAGGAGGAAAAGCAGAGTTGGCTGAAGCTTCACTAAAGGTGAGAAGGGGAAGGGAGAAAAGGCTTTTATCAACTTACTGGGGGGGAGGCAGAAATGGCATGAGAGGAAAACCAGGACTGTTAATAAAAGAGGGAGGGTTAAATGAGCAAAGAACAGCAGCAGCAAGGCCAAGCTCTGCCTTTAATAGGAAAGGGAATGAATTAAAAGACTGAGATCTTGGTATGAGGAAGAGCTGGGGAGGAGCAGGGCTGACCAAGCATGGAATGCACTGGAGTGCATCACAGGGCTGGGGTGCATGATGGGCTGTTGGCAGCACCAATCCAGGACGTTGGGAAAAGGTCCTCAAAGGTAAAACCAGGAGCTGGGGCTCCACTTTCCATGAATTTCCAGCAGGAATTCAGCATCAGGTTCCTGCTGGGGAATTCTGCATGGGGAGGGATGCAGCTCATGCAAAGTGAGGACCAACTCCATCCTTTCCTCTCCTCTTGGCAACACTCAAGAGACAGACCCAGATCCCTTGCAATGACCCAGGCTGGTGACAGGAGTCTTTTCCTGCCCCCCTTCCGCCTGCCCCCCTCCCCCCCCCCAGTGTCCAAGAAAAGGAAGGATAAGATCAGAAACTCCATGTCAAAGCCATCAGCTGCATCACTCCATCACTGGTGGGAGACACGAGTGGTAACGAGAGCAAGTGCAGCCCTAACTGGAATGGAAATGGGTGATGGGAAACAACTGATCTAAGAAAAACTGATTGAGAATTGGGGGAAAAAATGAAATAAATATGAACAAATTGAGAACACCCCCCCAAAACACAGTGATGGATGAAGGAGACACAATAGATGCTTTCCACTTAGATCTGAGCATCATCTCCAGTGCTCTTAGGAAGAACCCTTCATCACAAGCCAGCTCATGGTCCTACACTGTTGCCTGGCAAATGCACTCACCCTCTTTGCTCTCTGTGCTCTTCAGTGGCTGCAAAGCTGCAAAAAGCAGAACAGCACTTGGTTAGTCAAGGAGGAAACAAGAGCCCTGTTCTGGGGAACCCATCCCAATAATCGCCAATTTCCATTCCAAACCAACCCCTGGTCCCTAAATCTCACCGTCAGGAAGGAGCTGGCATTGAAAGTGGGCTCCTGCACCAGCAGATAAAGGCAATCACTGGGCACATAATTCACCTGTTCGACGACAGCAGAGCACCATGAGTGCTCTTCTCTTTAGAGATAGGGTGGCTTATCAGGGACCTGCCAGCCTGAGGGGGTGCACTGGGGAGTGGCTGAGTACAGGGGGCTGAGCACAGATGGAGGATGTGCCAGGGTGGCACACACACATATATATAATAAGCATCATGAACCCACCTGTCTTGGGTTCTCCCCCCTCCTCATCCTGCTCCTCCGTCCCTGCAAAAGAACAAGCCAGAGAGTGTGACGCTCCACCCCAGTTCCCAGAACCAGCTCTGGTTCTGTGGGTGCCCCTTGCATCACTGCCATTCCCAGTGCTCAGAGCCACTCATGATCACCCCATATCCCAAGGTCTGCTCAGGACCAGGTGCTGCAGAGCTGTGGTGATGCTCAGGGAGGAGGTGAGTGGTACCCACCTGCACCTGGCACCCCATGGTGGGGATTCCTGCAGCACAAGGCTGGGCTGGGTTGGCTCATCGCCTACAAGCAAAGCAGGAAAAACCACAGCTCCGGGTGACGCAGTGCAGCCGCTCACCTCCCTATTTATAGCACAGCCTTCATCTGGAGCAGTGCTTGGCAAGGGGCTTAGCAGGGAGACCACAGATCCCCCAACGCCTCTGGGACACCCCATCAGCACTGAGGGATGAGCATCCCCTTCACACCCACCAGCTGCCACCCTGTCTGGGAGCTTTGCACCCCATGGGCAAGACCTGCCACCATGGCAGAAAGCGCAGCAAAAATCACTGCTCCCGCCTCCCATGGCTGCCAGGCCCACAGGCAGGGGCCCTGCCTGGATTCTGGCTGACCAAGAGTGACAGCAAAAGGTTATTGCTATGGGCATGCAGCCATCAGTGCAACACATCACGAGCTGGGAGCTGTGTCTTGATGGTAAAGAGCTGAGGTCAGCTGGCCCAGTGCCACAGCTGAGCATCACAGCACTGCAAATCCCCTGGCCAAGGGGAAAACACTCTGCTAGAGGGGGGAAAAAATCTATCTATATTCTTTTATATATATATATATCCTGCAGACCAATCCCAGGATAAAACCCTCTTGGTCCCCACTGCTGGGGGCACCTCATAGCCAGGCATCAGGGTGATATGGGCACAAGACAGAGAGAGGAGGAGCAAGACAGGAACCCCCGGGGAGGAAGGCTGCAGGTCCCAGCCCTGCAGCACGGAGCTGGAAGGGAAAGGCTCTGGCAGAGCAAACGCCTCGGGAGGCAGCAAGGGGAAACAAATGGGAACACCAGGAAAGCTGCTTCTGCAGTCATTTCAGAGCACAGCAGCTTTTTAAAGCAATAAAACCTCCCTCTTTTGTGCAAACACTTCCCCATAATAATAAAAAATGCAAAAAAAAACCCCAAGCCACCAAACAGGATGCAAAAAACCAGAGTGTGGAGCATCTCTCTCCCTCTATTTCAGTGTCAAAGCACTCAGCGTTTCCATGGTGGCAAGTGCTAAAAGTACCCTCTCAGAGGAGATGCTCCACGCACACCCAGTTGTGGGTACCAGACATGCAGAGGATGCTCAGAGTAGGGAGGTGAAAGGGGGAGAAGGAAAAGCAGGGAGCACTTTAACTGCGGGTGGAGGGTGGGGTGGAGGAAAACCAAGTGTATGTTTGAAATTGCTGCCTGAAGCAATGCATGCAGCCAGCATAGGTACAGATCTGCTAGTGCCCACCAACCAAGGCAGCTCCGAGCATCTCCTCATCCTCTAACAGATGCCAACACCAAGGCAAACCCACGCTGGTTAAAATTTGCCCCGGCTGCCCCCACCCAGTGCCCTCTGCAAACCTCATCCCTTTTCCAGGGGAAAACCACCACATTACCTGCGTTTTCCTCCTCTTCTTCACAGCTCTGGCGGATCTTCTTCTGGCACACGTAGGCCAGGATGATGAGCAGCCCCACGACGCAAATGGCAAGTCCCACTGTCACCCAGAGAGCCACAGCAGGGAAGGCGAGGTGCTGGCCTTGCAAGGGGAAGAAAGGGATATGCCACCCCTGTGAGCAGTGCTGCCCAACACGGGGCATGCGCACCCAGGGGACATCCCCATGGAAGGAGTTGGTGGCACAAGAGGTGGTTTTGGAAGTCAAACCATTGGTGTCTCTGACTAAGGCCTCCCCCCCGCAGGTCTGGATGAGCAGAAAGAGCAGGTTGAGGCACTCCTTAAAATACTTCGTTAACTTTTAAGTCATTACACTAATGAATTCAGAAGGCAGGCTGAGCTTTCACTTGCTAGGGAGCTCCAAAGAAGCAGTAGATGATGCAGCACCTGCTCCCTTTCCCTTCTCATCTCAGCCCAGGAAGGATGGGTACACCTTCCCCAGCATCCAGGACAGCCTGGCAGGAACCACCAGAACTTGGGGCTATCTCCTGGAGCACCAAAATTCCATTTTTTCCCTACAATATTGCTCCTTCAAATGAAGTCTTGCCACAAACCCTGTCCCTCCACAGATGTCACCCTAAGGCTGACCATTTGCTCATGAGGCCATAGAAAAGCCACCCCCTGTCTCCAGCCAGCAGCATCCACACAGGTTTCCCTGCAAGAGTTTGGTGCATCCAGCCAAAATATTAATGCTCCATGAGGGACCCACCTTCCCAATCCAGTGCTGTACTGAGGGTAATGAAACAGTAATTAATGCTGAGGAGCACACGAGGTTCCAAAGACCTCCAGAAGGGCAGAACTAGAATGGACCAGATGCCCAATGAACTTCTACAGCCTGTATTTTTGAAGTAGGATTGCTGCAGCTGGGCTAGAGAATTCCAAACCCCAGAGCATCCTTAGCATCACTAAGGAGAAGACAAGCACCGTGCCCTGTGCTGGCTTAGATTGCGGATGGGGCAACCAGCAAAATGAGAGACTAAGAACTAAAGATGCTGGCTCTCACTGGGATGCTGGCATGGGGTGACAGAAGAACAGCACAGCCTCAAGTCACCCCTGCAAGTCCATGGGGAGAGAGATCGAGCAGAGATATGGGGTAGCAATCCCAGCAGGGATCCCAGTGCGACCACAGTCACCTTCTTCAGGCAGTGCCCATCACTTCCCTTCCCCAGTCTGGGGCCCACAGGCTCACCTGTGATGGTGACGGAAGCTTGGGTCTCCTGCTGCAGCACCGGGTTTCGCACCACACAGGAGTAGGTGCTACTGGGCTCCACCAGCACCTGGAGCACGCTGTGCACGTCAAAGAGACCTTCTTCATTGGCCACCTGGGACGTCGTGATGTTCTCTGTGATGTTGCTGCCCTGGCTGTCCTGCCAGAGGACGCTGGCCTCAGGGTAGCCGCGGGAAGCATGGCAAGTCACCGCTGCCAGATCTCCTGGCTTCAAGTGCTTGTTAGGCTCCAGGTTCATATGGGGCTTGGAGTAGGGAGCTGCAGGAAGAGGACAGCTAGCATGAGCAAAGGATCTGGATTATAAGGAACTCAATGAGGCTGGGCAAGCCCCAGGACAGACTCAGCGCCTCAGCACCCTCACAGTAAAGAACTTTTACTTTATATCTAACCTGAACTTCCCCTGTTTCAGTTTGAACCCAGCACCCCTTGTCCTATCACTACAGTCCCTGTTGAAGAGTCCCTCTCCAGCATCAATGCAGCTGGCTGGTCTCTAACAGAGATCTGACTTCATGGGGAGACCATGGTAAGGCGGAGAGAGAAAGAGACTCCAAAGAGGAACAAAGCATGATGGAGAACCCCTCTTTTCAGGCAGACATGTAGGGACACTCCAACTCTCCATCCCTCACCTGCCACCTGCAATGTCACAGCCGCACTGTTGTGGTCCTGGACCCGGACAAAGCAGGTGAAGCTGCCCTCATCCGAGATCTCCACACGCCGGAGCAGCAGCGAGACATTACCCTGGGCCAGCTGGTCATAGAACAGGGCTGTACGGTTGGTGTAGCCCCCACCCTGGTCTTCCAGCTGGTCCCGACCACCAGAGAAGCTGTGGACCAAGCGCTTGGTGTCTGTCAGCTGCCAGATGAGGCTCAGGTCGTTGAGGCTGAAGTTGGCCTCGGGAGAGAAGGAGCAGTGCAGAGTGGTGTCTTGGCCGAAAAGAGCCACCACAGGCTCATCCGGGACCTGGATCTCAATGGCACCTGCAAGAGGGTGGTAAGGGCAAAAGCACATGGTGGTGAGACCTGGCAGAAGCACATCCTTAACTCTCCATCTGAGTAACATCAAAGGAAATCAAGGGATGCCCATGGAAGGGACCCATGGGTAGCTGGCATCTCAGCTGTGACCATGGGCACCTCAACCTGCACCCCACCAGGACAAGCAGCTTGGTTTATTCCCACGGGTAGAGGACATATGTGGCTGACAGCAGTGGGGACACAACCCTGTGTCCCCAGGACAAGCCAGCAGCTCTGGGCAGCACCATGGCCAGGCTGGAAGGCGCTAGATGGCACCAGTGCTCCAGCACAATGCCAACGGTGTGCCACAGCACGATGCCAGCTTCATCCCAGTGCCACAGCACGATGTCAACCTCATCCCAGTGCCACAGCACGATGCCAATCCTTTCCCACTGCCATGGCACAATGCCAGTCTCATTCCAGTGCCATCTCAGAATGCCAACAATCACGGTGCCAAGCAATGGCAGGACACCAACCTTGCCATTGTATCAGGGAGCAATGCCAACCATGCCAGGGCTGACAGACCCTCCACACCTGGAGCTGGTCCTGGGGTGCCCATTGGCAGCAAGCAGCAGCATCCTCCGTAGCAGACCCAGGGCACTTCATTCACCAGAAAAAAGCTCCCCTCGGACCAAGGATCTGCTTTATGTTCCAACCTCAAAACCATTGCAGAACACAACAAAGGTGTTTGTTACCTACGGCAAATACCTCTCTGGAGACAACAGCAGCAATGAGCCATTACATTACAAGCAGGTGGGAAGGATGAGGAGCTGTGGGAAGGAGCCAGGTTGGAGGAGACCTGACAAACGGCCACAGCCAGGCAGGAGAAGAGTGCTCAGGCAGTGTGCCTGGCTCTAGAAGCGAGAGCATCATGTCACCCTCCAGCTAATAATCAATGCCAGTGGGTTTTAGGACGTACTACCCAGCCTAGCCAGAACCACTGCTGAGCATTCCAAAAGGATTCAGCCCCAACATTCCTCCCAGGTTGAGGTGATGCAGCCTGGGAGACCAGGAGATGCAGTGCACAGGGACAGACCCAGGGGAGTCAGAGACCTTCAGGATTGCCTCCTCCCTTGGCTCTGCTGTTTAGCTGTGCCATGCAGGAGGTGGGATCCCTGCGCTGAGGGTGGCCCATGGGCACCAGAAGCCATCACACCCACTGTAAGACCCCAAAACCAGGAGCAACACCTTGTGGGTGCTGCCACAGGGGACCACGGGTCAAAGGCAGCTTTGTCAGGATGAACATGACATGGAGGACAGCTCCTTCGGGGTGCTGACATGCAGACCCCACCAACCCCTAACCCCCCCAGCCCCACTCACCTGCCAGGCCGAGCACCAGTGCTTTCAGGGCAAGCAGCTGGCAGAGCATCCTTGGCTCAAGCAATGACTGGGGGAGGAAGCAGAAGCGAGCACAGCCCTGGGTGTCCTCACGGGGTGTCCTCTCTCCCATTACAAGTACTGTGAGCTGAGGAAAAATAGAAGGAAACAATGAGATGGTGCCAGGGACCAAGGACAAAGAGAAGGGAGAAGACCGGCACCAGGCGGGGGATCCCCTGCCAGCGGCACCCACCCTGTTGTGAAAGGCAGGAGGGGGTTTGCCTCCAGCCTGGAACCAGCCAAGTCCCAGGGTTTAGGAAGCTGATGGACCGGGAGGAAGCTCTTGTGCTGGAGGCGTTGGCCAGTGCCCTGGGGAAGGGTGCCCTGGGGAAGCCACGTGAGCCTCTTCCCCTCCTCACTGCTTCTCCTCCCCTTTTGTTTCTCTCTTTCCAAGCACAGCGCTGGGCTGTTACATCCCTGTGCTCCAAGAGGAAGCAACTCGCTCCCGATGTCCAAAATTACTAAACGCTAAACACAAAGAGGTCTGCGGATTCCTAGCTCTGCCAACAGCGAGGTTCATCCCCACTCATGGCATGGAAGTCCCTGGCGTGAGGCTGCCCTGAGAAAAGGGGAATAAAAGCAGAGCATCTCGGAGCTGGATGTGAGAAGTGAGGGCAAGCTGCCCGGCACCGCTGGCTACCGTGGCTCGCTTCCTGAGCATCCCTCCCTGCCATGCCTGGAGCAAGCCAGGCCCCTCGTGACCGGCATTCCTCCCTCATAGCAGGAGCTGCAGCCAGCATCACCACTGCCATGTCCCATCCCATCCCAGAACCTCCCTGCTCTGTCTTTAGCACCGACAAGTTTTGACACAATAGCTCCACTTGCAATAAATCAATGTCACGGCACTGGTGTCCTGGGGTGCAGAGGGAACTTCAGCAACTGGCTCCTTAAACCTTAAAACCCCTTTAAGTGGGGAAGCGGCATCCCTGAAGCTCTGCTCAGCTCAGTCCCATGGGGGAAACCAGAGCACAGGGTGAGACAGAGGCATGGGGGAACTCAGGCACACGGGGAAACTGAGGCACGGCTCTGCTCCAGCATCCCTTCTCCTTCCCTCCAGAGCACGAGGTTCCTTTGGGGAAAACAAATTCCCCAGCTTTTCCCCCCAAGCCATATCCCTGAATCTCACCTTTTCCCAAGTGGATGAGCCCAGAGCCAGCCCCAGGTGGGTGGGAAAAGAGGGACATTCGGTGGGAAGAGGGTGACTGGGCACCACTCAGCTGCCCATTGAGGGAAACATGAGTCACCTCCTCCCGCTCACCCTCGGAGATCTTTCCTTTTCCTGGAGATGCTCAAATCAATTCCATTTTACAGGTTCCGTGACCTGAGTCCTGCCAGACCATCCCAGAGGAGTCACAGGAAGGGGACACCTGTGTCCCCAATCCTCCTTCTTTCAATGGGTCTCCGGCCTTGCTGTGATTCAGTTTCCCCATCCCTGCAGGATGGGCTCTGTCCCAGACCTGAGCTTCTGTCACAAGTTGGGATCTAATGAACCTCACAAACATGTTCCCATGGAAAACCAGGATGGCTGAACCCCTGGAATAATGAAACCCTCTGTTGCAGCAGGACCACACATCACCCTGTTAAATATTAACTATCGTGCTGCCAAAACGCTGCTTTTTTATAACACCCGAATTATCAGCTGCCAAATTCTCTCCCGAGATGGTGGAAGTGTAAGGAGAACATCTGCCGGTGGAGAGAGAAGCCCCGGACCAGCCCAGTTTTTGCGGGAGCCCCCCGGTTTGCTCCTCTCCTACCCGGGGTTTGTGCAGGCAAAGAGCCCGGCTCTGCTTTAAACTGGTTTTAGTCCCAGCTTAACTTCTGACTGGGAAGGAGAGACTCGCCGCTTGCAAAGCAGAAGCCGGTGGGGGCACGGTAAATAAGAGGCAGTGGTTTGGGGTGCAGTGTATGGCGGTGGAAAGAAGGGTTATCCCTTCGGGACACAAAAAGGGGAACCATCACTTCCTCCGGACCCGGGGTCTGTCTCACGCGTGGGAGCGGGAGCGGGTGTTACGTTAATCGTGGCATTTTTAACCAGATGGGTCCATATGGATGCCGCCTCCCCTGCACCCCCATGGGCCTCGGCGACGGGACCCGGTGGCGACACCGCCTGCACCCCCAACCCCCCGATCCCCCCGGTAATGCTCCATGCCGTCCCGGCGGGGCACGGCTTGGGGCCGGGGGGAGCTCTATTCATTGCGCCCTCCGGGAACAACGGCCGCGCTCCCAGCCCCGGCCAGCGGGAGGGGGAGCAGCGGCTGCTTCTCCGGCCGGGCTCTGCCCCACGGGCCCCGCTCCCGGCTGGGACCCACCGGGACCAAACCTCCCCCGCCCCCCGGCTCTGGTCCCCGCCACGTCCCCAGCGCTGCTCCCCCCCCCCCGCGGGCTCTTACCGGGAAGGCGGCGGCGGACGGCGGGAGAACGCGCGCCGCCGCGGGCGGGCCGGTTGCGGGGCGGTGGCTCCCGCTCTGATTGGCTGAGACCGCTTCCTGCCGCGGTCCCGCCGGCAGAGGAGGAGGGGCCGGGGCGCGGCGGGGTAGTGGGGTGCAAGGGGTAGGGGTGAACCGAGATGGGGAATGGGGTGCACAGGGATGAGTACACTGAGATGGACATTGGGGTGCACAGGGATGGGTGCACTGAGATGGGCATTGGGGTGCACAGGGATGGGTGCACTGAGATGGGCAATGGGGTGCACAGGGATGGGTGCACTGAGATGGGAATGGGGTGCACAGGGATAGGGAACCAAAGCACAAGGAGCCAAGGGATTTGGGTTACACACAGCCAGAGCATTGGGGTGCACAAAGCTCGAGAACTGGGGTGTGAAGCCCTCCCATTGAATCTGAGAGATGCAGACATGGAGACTCAAGGGACTGGGATGCACCCAGCCAGGGGGATTGGGGTGCAGGGAACCTCAAAACAGGGGGACTCAGACCCTCAAATGCAGGCCTAGGCTGCATGTCAAGGCAGGAGGGTGAGCATCTCCCCTGGGATGAACAAGAGGTAGCTGCAATTTCCAGCTGCAGAGACCAGACACAGGCCACTTCCCAGGGGAAGTCCTGGCTAATGATTCACCTACACAGAGGGAGCTGCAATCCCACACCGTGCTCAGGAGAAAGTGCTGCTGGAGGGTAGAGGGGAGACCCCAAAGAGTTGGGATCTGCGGTGCTAGAAGGGGACACCCCTGAGGCGCTTCCACACACAGCATCTCTTTTATACAGCTTCAGGCAGGCACTAGCACCACTCCCAACATAGAGGAGGGATGTGGCCAGAGCAAGGTAGGAAAGGAAGAGGAGGAAGAGCAGGGAGCTAGGCTCTTTGTTAGAGTGATTTTTCGGCAGCATACACACACCCCCCAGATGTTTCCCCAAAGGAAGCAGCTTCTTGTTTTAAAGCTGATTTTCTTAGGGGGTTCCTCAAAACCAGCAGCTCTTGTTGTGTTCCCAAGGCTCCAGCAGCTTCAGGCCATGCCACAGAGCCAGGGGCCCATGTGGGAGGTTTGGATCCTGTTGCTCCAGAGCAAAGGAAGCTCCTCACCCTTTTGATTACAGAGGGGAGCAGGAACAGCCAGACCTGGAGAGCATAAAATTAAAAGGCAAATAAGAATAACCTGAAACGTGCTGTATTTAAAACCATTTGAGTTTTTCTCCTCACACTTCCAAACAAGGCAGGATTTTTCAGTGACAAGGCACACCTTGACCCACGCACTTTGGCTGATAGCAACAAGAACGAGAAAGGGTGAAGCCAATGTACTTCAAAAGCCTTGCAACTAAACTAGGAGCCCTGGGCTCCATTCAAGATGTGCCCGGCAGATCAAGTGGCTTTCTCTTTCTCTGCTCAGCCTGAATGTGTGGACAGCCAATGGAGAAGATCCAACCATCAGCCCCTCAGTGCTGCAGCAGGGAGACAGGGGTGGGTTGCAGGAACCTTATTGCAGGAGATGGTTCCCTCTCCTATAAGCAATAGGTCCCTGGACTCCTCCTTTACCAAAGCTCATCAACCCAAAAATGCAGATGGAACCCATGGATTTTGCAAAGACACTCCCCAAAAAAGACACAAACTCACCCAGGGCAAGGTTTCACACCATCACAGCTCCATCACTTTGTCCCTTCTCTCAACAGTTCACCTGATCAAAGCAGCAGCACAGCTCTGATACCTTAAATGCGAGCACAACTCTGCTCCTGTTAGTCTTTGAACATCCAAAGTGAGCATTGGAGCACCCGGAGCTTTCTTACTGTTAAATAAGAAGAATTAAGCAGCTTGGAAACAAAGACAGGTTTTCCAACATCAAAAGTAGCTAAAAATTCAAATCCATGCTGTTTGCAAGCCTGCTCATGATTAACAATGAAAGGGCTTCTGGGGAGGGATTTAACCAGTAGATGTTCTCCATCCCAAATGATTCTCTTGGACTAATTTTCCTTCCTCAAACCCTTCAGTACACAAGGTATGTGCATCAAAATGTGCATAATAACGACAAAAAATACAGAGAGGCAAAGGAAAGAACTGCAATTTGCAAGTTTAATTTCACACTCAGACAGGATTTGGTCAAGGGGAGGAAAAATAACCAGAAAGAATGGATGGAGGTGCTGGAGCAAATCCAGAGCTTCCCAACAAGGTGTCCATAGCGTGTGGGCTCTGTGCATCCCAAGGGAAGCTTGCATGGCTGTTTCTCCTCCCCGTCACCAGCATGGAAATACTACACAGCACCAGTGCTTTCCAGTTGCCAAGGATGTAGGAATCAAATCTGCAATGCCCAGGAGGATCTCTTGTATTTCCTTCCAGCACAGGAAATGTGGCACACATCATCTTCATGATCAATTCAGTACAAGTCAGGAGGGTAAATCCCACCTTGGGTACATGCAGATTTCCATCCCCCAAAACTACCAGGATCATCCATTTTGGAGCACTTTGGAAGTGAACTCAGTCAGCTCCATGCAGTAGTAACTGTGTTACCCCTGTGGGTGAGTGGCTGAAGCTCCTTCACTGCAGGATCCTTGGACATACGGAAAACAGCTATGGCTCCTCCTGCTGCAGACTCAAAACCATCACAGTGGCAAAAAGCAAAGGATCTGGAGAAAGAGGAAGGGGGTTTTGAGGTTGCTTTGAACCAAGAGGCAGAGCAGTGAGCCAGTGCCAAGAGAAAACAATCCCAACACTAACCTGGGAGCCTCCCGAGCCGTTTTTGATGAGGTGGCATCCGGATAACCTCAATCCTGCTCACTAAGGAGGAACAGAGCTGGAACACTTTGGATGTGGCCACCCCGAGGCACAGGGTCAGGGCTGGGGATGGTGAATCACTCACCACCACCCGAGCACAGATGGTTTAGGCCTGTGTGTGGAGCAGGAGGCTGCTTTGGAGAGAGTCAGCATTTCTGTGGTACACAAGGAGCATTCATAAGCAGAGAGCCCAGCAATGGACTCCAGATGCAGAACC
The DNA here is from genome assembly GCA_002631895.1 of Agapornis roseicollis. Classification (NCBI taxonomy): domain Eukaryota; kingdom Metazoa; phylum Chordata; class Aves; order Psittaciformes; family Psittacidae; genus Agapornis; species Agapornis roseicollis. The sequence goes on along the minus strand of NDXB01015123.1, from coordinate 13,401 downwards.
ACCCCAGGGGAAGCTAGCAAGAAATGGAACAAATCTGATTGTGCACCAGGTACGCACCAACCCTTCCTCCTCTCCTTCCCAAGCACAGACACAAGACCCCATCACCAGGAGATACTTAAAACAGGCTTGGAGCCTTCATCTGTCCTTCACTTCACACCAGCTACAGCAAATTGTTCCCCCTAAATTCAGAGAGGCTTTATCTGTCCTAAATGACAATAGCTGGAAGTGCTAGAGGTTGCCAGTCCTGGTGCTCCCGCAACTGCAGATGAACCACTCTTCCTGACTTGCGTTGGGATCAGCATCCCAAATTCACCCTAGGGAGTGAGGGACAGCTCAGGAGAGCTCCTTGGTGGGACAGGTCAGTCCCCAGAGCAGAGCTGGGGCACATGAAGGGGTTTTTGCCCACATCTGGGCTCTGGGGATGTCTGTCTGCCGTTGACACCCTGAAAACACACCTTCCCCTGCTTGCCCACTTCACACAGGGTCTCTCAGGAGCAGGAAGATGAAGCTGCTCTGTGTGCAGATGGTTTCTGCAGCCTGCTTTGGAGCAGCCACTGCAGGATGAAAAGGCTCCTCTTTGTTCCAGCTGCATTGCCTCTGAGGCACACAGGGAGGAAGAGCAAGCTGGTAGGCAGAGCTGTGCACCAGGCCCTTGTAAGAGCATTTCCCCTCCCCCAGACATGGAAAATGATCCTTTTTTCCTCCTCTTTTGTTTCCACATCCTTCCCAGGCATCCCCCTGTCCTTCCACCCAGCCTTGCTGCCATAAGCAGCTACAGCATGAAGCACCTCTCCTGCAGCCACCACTGCTTCCAGCAACCCCACTGTGCTGGGACTCATCAGCCCCCAAAAACCAGCAAGGGCAGGATGAAGGAAAACACCTTCCAAAGTTCCCCCCTGCCCCCCCCCAATCTAAGAAACATAAGAGCTGCTCCCCCAAAGGTATCACCCCTCTGTGCTCATCTCCAGGTATTGCCAGAGCCTTTGTCTGTCCCTACAGCATCCTCTGCTGTCCCATAGCCACCTTACAGCAGCACAGCCAGGGCCTGCTCCCCCTCATCATCCTCCTCCAGCCAAGCTGTGGTGCTGGCCTGGCCAGGAGCAGGCAGGAGCAATGCACATGCGAGACCCAAGGTGAGAAATGCCCTGAGTCCAGCACTGATGGCTTTGCAAAAGGCATCTCACTGTCCTGCAGTGACTGGGCACCCCAGCTCTGGTCCTGCCATGGGTCCTCTTTGTAGAGTGAGGCAGAGGTGGGAAGCTGCAGAGTCCACCCTAACATGGGATGAAGATTCCATAACACTGGCAGCTCCCTCCCAAAAGGAGGAATTCCACAGCTGGGATGTCTCAGAGGACGAATCCATGCAACCTGTCCAGACAGACACACATTCCCCCCTCTTTACCTGATAGATACTCCCATTAAACCCCCAGCTTTAATCACTTTCTGATGATGCAGCTCTCCAAACACTACCATGTGGCCTTTTCCTACCTGCTTGCCAGCATGTGTCTCTGTACCCATCACCACAGTGCTGTGGGCTGCATCTCCTGACCACACCAGACAGACTGCCAGCTCACAGAGGAGCAGGCAGAAGCACAGGGCTTTCCGGTTCACTTACAAAGCATGTATTGCATTCTCACCTCACAGGAAATTAATTCAGTTCAGAGCAGGCTATCTGTAAATATTAGTAAGGTATTTACTTATCAGGAAAAAGTCACAAAGCTTTTCTTTTCCCCAGGAACACCTCTGCAAGATTGCTTTCACCAGGGCTTTCACCAATTCATGATTAAAAAAAAGGAAGTTTTATCTCAAAGGCCTTTCCTTGAGGTGTTTTCTTCAAAAACACCCTCAACAATCTAGACTGCAACAAGCAGCAAACTCCTCGTAGAGAGCACAGCAGCAACAGCACAGCCAACCTCAAGTGCACAAGCAAGGGAAATGAAGCAGAATAAGTACCTGCATGGTGCCAGAGTGGAACCACAGCACGGCAGGATGGGGTCAGCACGTCCCAAAGAAAGCAGTGATACCACAGCCCAGCCATGCAGAACTTCAGACCAGTGTAGAACAAACCATGCCTGGTTCATTGGGTACTCAACACACTTAGACACAAGATAAGGGATACATGCTGTGTCCACACAAACACCAGGTTTGTCTATAAGCTGCACAGGCTCTCAGTGGTCGTGGTTGACTCAATACTTCTATTTCCCATCATAAGGTATGTGAAGTTGGACTGACCTGATGGCAGAGTGCAACTGAGCTAATGCAAACCTTTATGTTACTCCCCCCAAAATAGAACCTTAATCATCCCTGGGGCTGACTTGATGTAAGCAGCAGGGAGCCAGAGGCTGCATTACATCCTAATGCACTTTGGACCTCAGCTCCTGTGTGGGAGATGCCCAGAGCCCATGCAGGGCCTGACAGAGGCACAGACAGCAGGTCCCACTTGGCAGGCTCCACCCCTTGGTTGCTGCTCACCATCTGCTGTGAGAGCTCCCAAGGCAGAGCCTGCTGTCAGCTGCAAACACACAGCCAGACTCTCCTGCTCAGCATCCCAACTCCTCCACAGCACAGCAGCACCCCTGAAGTAAAGGGACCATGATGTCGTCAGTGTCTCTGCTGTTAGATGCTCCAAATATCCCTTTTAATCCCAGTTTCCCAAGGAATCTAAGTGCTGATCACATTGCTTACTGTCCCTCTTCTTCCCTTTAGCAAACTTTAGCTAAGTCTGAAAGGAGGTCAAAGCCTAAGGGATGTCTGGATTCCTACCAACTTGGTTAGAGATTAAGCAGGAGTCAGAGGCACATACAAGGCCCAGGGTGGCAGCCAGCTGGCATCACAGCACACATCCTGGCTCCATCCTAGCCATAATCTGTACCATAGCTGTCCTGACAGGTCACTGGAGAGAAGGAGTGGGAAAGGGATGAGCGGAAGGAAAATGAAGCCCTGGGAAGGAATAAGCTCCACACTGCTGCTCCCAGAGCAGCTGATTCAGGAAGCTGAGTGCTAGTGCACCACATCTCCAGACTCACCCACACATTTTTGGAGCCCACCCTTGTGCTGTACAGAACAGAGCTTTTCTTCCAAGAAAAGCCCTTCCCAAAGCAGCTCCTCCATCTCACCACCACCACCATCATCCTCCTCCTCCTCCTCCTCCTCTTCCTCCAAGGCAGCTGCCTGCAAGGAAGGGAATATGGCAACTGCACAAGCCACTACAAAGCTTGTCTGCAGCTGATGCTTTAGGCTCCTCAGCTGCAGCTGTCCCATGGCAACGTGTCAAGTGTATCACATACAAGATGCCATGTTCACACCATTATCCCCATCCCAGTCCTCCCCATCACCATCTGTTTGGAGCTGGGCCCCCTTGACAGGTGGCTGGTGGGACAGCAAAAGGAACCAGCATCTTTTTAGGGGATCTTGCAGCACAGGATACACCAACTTTCTCCCAAATATCCTGCCTCCTGCTTAGGAACAGTCCCACCAAGAGATTCCCACTCATGATGCCAGGCAGAGACGTTGGCATGACAAGCTGAAGATGAGCTGTTTGTTCCCCCACATTCTGCAGCAGCTTGATGAGCCTTAGGAGAGGTTTGCGGCAAAAACCCCACTGACCTGCTGCAGGATATGGCCACAGGTCCTACCTGCCCTGGACGACCCAAGCAAAGCCCCACCAGGAATGCAGGTGGCTTCAGGACAGTTATTTGAGCTCCTGCAAACACATTCCTCATGCAGCATTTGTTTAACCCTTTGGCCTGTGGTTTGTTTGCACTGTGCTTAAACCAAGCCTGGAGAAGGGCAGACGTCAGCACAGGCCTGAAATAACCACATACCTCTGCACCCTCCTCAGCTGCTTTTAATGGAGGCACCTCAGGACCAAGCTTTGTCTGAAGTTTGGAAACCATTCTCAAAGCCCACCAGCACCACAAGGTACAACACTGTGTGTGCAGCCTGGAGAGCCTGGGGATAGAGGGTGAAAAGATGCTCGTGGTCACAGTTCCACCCCTTTTCCTAGCATTCCAGCCTTGTTGGAGCACAGCCACCCTCCACCACCCACCCAGCCACAGGCTTTGGGAGGCAATCCAGCCAGGACTGCTGGCAAAGGCCTCTGGACATGAGATTCCCAGCCTTCCTGCCACTCTTCAGTCTTCCCCAGCCTTTCCTCTTGCTCCTGGCACACTCAGAGCTAGTTCACTTCCCATCCATACATCCCCCATGCTCAGCATCCCTCTGTAATGTCCCTTTTAACTCATCCTTTGTTCCTCTTCAGCCATTGCCCTGCTTGATTTATTTATTATTTCCTAAACTAGTTCTGCTTTCTAAAAGTGCATGTGAAAGAGGTTTCAGACTTTCCACTTAAATAGGCTTTTTCTTCCACCTATGCTTCCCTAAAACTGTAATTCAAACAGCTTTAATTGTACATTATTGTCTTTCTGAGTTGCCCCTATGGATAATTCATCTTCCTTTAGTGTAGCCATAGGGAGCACAATCTTATCTTTCAGCTCCAGCAATGCTGACAGTTTCCTATCTTGTGATACCTTCTGCTCTTTTCCATGCCGGGGCTTTGTTATAGAGTTGATTAAAGCCAAATTGCTTTTTGCTGCAATTTTACTGCAATCTAACCCGGCAATGCCCCAAGAATCAGAGTCATCTTTCACAACGCTCATCCATTCACTGCTATAAAAGTCCTCCCTGCTCAGGATGGAGGAGCTCTAACTCTGTAGCAGCCACAGTGTTTGCCATCAGTTAAGCCCCCCGCTGTGAGATAGGGGTGAGACACTGAAGCTGAGCCCCTGGCCACTCAGTGCCATCCCCCATTGCTCATTTTCTCTTATTGATCACAATGCTTCTGCTCAGAAATTGCTTTTCTTTCTGCATTTGCATCCAAAAGCTCTTCCCAAGCCCTTTCCACAGCAGCTTCCTTGTTTCTCAAAGGTGCCAGTAGTCTGAAGCCCAAACATTATCACCAATACACACACACACAACCTAAAGCCTCCATGAGAAACCCCCAATTCTCCCATTTTTGCTTATTTCCAGGCCTTACCAGGACATGGCACTGACCAACAAAGCCCCAGCCCTGAATCCAGCTTCTAGGGGTTATTAAAGGGTTTTTAGCTACTCCAGGTGAGTCAAGGACTCCAGCTATCCTCAGCCACCTGGGAGAAAGTTTCTGGATCTGCACAGGGCATCACTCCAGAGTTTCTGAAAGGATTTCCCTGCCCCATGCTCCATCCCACCTCTTCCAGCTCCGAAGGAGGGATAGAGCCAAATACACCACAAAACCAGCTCTTTTCATTGTCCTGATGCTGCCTTGAAATCTCACTAGGTGAGCCTGTACTGCTGGATGAGGAGACTGAGGTCTCACCTCCAGGGAAAGGGGCACAATAGCCCGCTTGCAGACCAAGGGACAGAGCTGGCACTGCCCAGGGCAGGATGCTAACAAGACCCTACCTGCTAGCAAGGGACATGCAAGCCCTCACTTCAGCCATCAACACACAACAGGCATAAAGTGAAGATGAAAGAACAGCTCTTATCTCAGACAAAGGGGTTGAGGCTCCTGGCAGCCCGCAGGCCCCACACCAAGGGGTGCCTGTACAGAATAAAAGCTGGCCTGTGAACAACAGACCCCTCACCTTCCCTCAGCACCAGTGAGGAACAGGCATAGAATTGTACCAAGAGATAAAGGCAACCACAGCACAAGTGGGAGCATCATATTGGACCAAGCAGCCCCAGGGAAGTTGGCTGTATTGGATGAGGTCCATCTAAAGAAAAGAAGACAGAGTTTCCTACACAAAATACATAGATCCCACCTCAAAAAGTGCAGCCCAGGCTAAGACAGACCCACCTACAGACCAGCTCAAAACAAGAGCAACTACCTGGCTCCAAGCTTATATGGAGCAATGGGCAGAGGGTTGGTGGGGCTTCCAGATGAAGTTGCTCAAGGCCACTAAAGCTTATTAATGCCTACATGGCTTGGCTCACTCCTTCCTCATGACTGCTGTTTATTTTAGGGAGAAGGGAGCCTCAAGTGTCATCAAATCACTTTTAGTAAACCATTACATCATTATCTTATATTAACGTGGCAGGCCAGCACAGACAGCCCCATCTCAGAAAGCCTGATCAGAGGAAGCCAGTAGATCCTTTGAAGCTTGAGCCATAGAACAGAACCATAGAACAGTACAGGTTGGAAGGGATCTTCAAAGGTCATCTAGTCCATCCCCCCTGCAATGAGCAGAGCGATCTTCATCATAGAAAACCCCATAGGTCCAATCTGACCTGCACTACATGGGATTCAGAAAATTGTAATCTAATTGCCACAAGGTGTAAAGGCCAGCTAATACCTTCAGCTTTGATTTAGCTGGTAAAGCATGACCTGCAGGGGATGCTGAAAATAACCCTCATATATAATAGATCCGATACCCACACATGTGATGCACAGTCCCCGCTGCATTATCATGAGCAATCTGTGCTGCCACAGGCTGTCTGTCAGTCATAATGAACTTCCCCCTGTCCTCCCCACAATGATCCATCCCGATGCTCTTCATTTCATTTTAATCATCAGCATTTAGTGAAAGGCATTGGCGTTTCTGCCTCGTTGGCTGTGTGCAGTGGGACCCAGGGGGGAGGCAGCAAGAGGCTGCGGTCGATGTGAGCCATGATAGCACAGTTCTCATTGATGTCTGGGTCACTGGGCTGCCTCCAGAACCCTCTCCCCCCAGCCCAAACCAGACTTCAGCCCCTATGTGGGTGCCCCTTTAGGAAGAGATGCATATCATAGAGGAGCTGGGACCAAGAACCATGAGCTCAGCAGGGAAGAGCAGAGGGCCAAGGTGGCACAGGCAGATACATAGAGTCATAGAATAGTTAGGGTTGGATAGGACCTCAAGATCATCCGGTTCCAACCCCCCAAGATGAGGGCCCATGTGGCTCACTGGGGTGTCCCCTGATGTAATAAACAGTGTGCAGTGCTTTGGGGATGGCACAAGCTCATCTGTCTCTTGAACAACGGATGCCTGCAGGTTGGGTGACAAGTCCTGAGGATGCCAGTGGCCCTGAGCAGCTCCACCTGCCTGTGGGCTTTGCAGCCTATTTAAGCTTAGTCCAGGGCCCTCTATCCTTGTTTGTGCTGTGCCCCTGGGGTGCTGGCCTCTAGCTGAGCTCCAGCTACACCCCTACCTAATTATGGGTCCTATTGATCTGAATCCTGATCCAGACTGATTTCCACCTTAAATCAAGGCCTATTTTGTCACCTTGAACCTGGCCGAGGCATTGTCCTGACTGTGTCTGACCTTGGTTGCCCTCACCAGAATTGATCCTAAGCTGTAGGCTGATTTCCCAGCTTGGCCTCAAGCCTACCTTACTGCTGTGGACATGCCTGAAGACTGGGGCTCCTGGCTGCCTCCTGCCCTCCTTAATCGGGTTCGTTGGGGCTGCTCCATCCCTGCTAGCCACCATGTCCCCTTGCTTCCCCCTGCCTTAGGGAGCAGTGTCCTTGGTGCTTCCTGGTACAACACCCCTACTTGCTGTGAGAACCCCTTGGCCAAGGCCAAGTTCACAGGCTAACAGAATCTCAGCCTGGTTTGGGTTGGAAAGGACCTTAAAGCTGAGACAGACCCAACCCCTGCCATGGCCAGGGACACCTTCCCCTAGAGCAGGGTGCTCCAAGCCCCTGTGTCCAACCTGGCTTTGAACACTGCGAGGGATGCCACAGGTTCTCTGGGCACCCTGTGCCAGTGTCTTTATCCTCAGAGTAACAGATTCGTTTCTTTTATCTAAATCTCTCCTCCTTCAGTTTAAAACCCTTGTACTGAAAGTCTTGAACGTCTCTCCTGTCCTGAACGGCCTGTGTGTGATAGCCCCAGGCCACCCCCCACAGGACACAGATGTCCCTGCATGTAATCTACACATCCCTGTTCTGCTTCTTCCAGGAGATGAAGCCAAGCCCTAGCTGCAGGCATTGCTTAGCCAGGCTCACGCTCACCCTGAGCAAGCCCTGCGCTAATCCATGGGTGCCACCTGCCGTCTACTCCTGCCGGCATCAGCCACAGCTTCACCTCTGCATCACTGCCAGCTGCTCCAGATGTTCAGCTTTCCCCCTGAGCCCTCTCTGGCTGGGACCCACAGCCTGCAAGAGCCAGTTGGGTGTAACGTGGGTGTCCCCCTGTGCGGCTGGATGGAACAGCTCCCAGGGGGAGCAGGTGGATAATGTTATCCTTTTCCTTGGGATAATGAGGTCAGAGAACAGCTCTTGTGCGTCTGACTGGAAACTAAGTTATTGGAGGCACTTCCCTAAAAAAGTGGGTGGAGAAAACCAGTATTGTATGGATAAAATAATTACAATTGAGAGAAATAACTGTGAAGTTGGGTCGGGGGGGGAGGGGGGGAAGCCGTTTCCTTTCTTCCTGTCCTTCTTGCTCTTTTTCTGCAGAAAAGAAGGTTAAAGAAACTTAAGACTTTTGTCCTAACAAAGATGAAATCAAACATGCTGTTATTTCTCATTGGACTCTTTGTTCACAGTACAAATAATCCTGACCAGCACTGCCCTTTCTGTCACAATGATTGTTTGGTGTGAAAAACCCAGTTCTTTTCGGGAAGAAGGGGGGGTTGTGATCAGTTAAAACACTTTGACCAATTCTGACAGGAACTTTTGAACATAGAGCAGGATGGGGGATAGCTGGAAATAACCAAACTGCTGTTCCCCAGTGGGGCTGGGATGTGTAAAGGGAGCTTTCTGCAAAATAAGAAAGCACATTTATATTCTCTTATTACTACCCTGGGAGCATTCCTCCTTTTCTTCCATTTTTCTTCTCTTTTCTTTTTGCAGAAAGCCACTTGTCTCCAATTTTAGAAGCTTTTCCTCTGACTCTCATTCCTCAGAGCATGTTTCTCTATAATTTTATGAGCTTTTCCTTTGTGCTTCATTCCTCTGAGCACTACTTTATGTTCCTGTTCAGTCTTTCTCTGGCTCTTTAGGATGAAAGCTTGTAAGGAGTCCCCCATGCAGCACAGTCCTGTCTGTAAGAAGAGCCAGAGAACCTTTGTGGTGACTCACTGGGATGGGTGTCACCTCTGTTTGATAGCTCCATTCTGTTCCCTGATTAGGCTAATGGTGTTCCCTGCCTGCCATTGTGCCTTGGGAGAGATTAGTACCTAAGGTACATTAACCGTATAACCCAAAGGCCAGGGATACTTTCTGGGGTGCTTTACCTCCAACTCCTCTGCCATGCTGCAAGGCAAGCAAGAAGCACTGAGGGCTGGGTCTGAGTCTGGCTGGCCCTATATAACATACATGCACAGATGTATTGCATTGTGTTTGCTCATTCATCTCTCTCCCTGCACGCACTAAACAAACATGTTATCTTGATCATGCACTTGATAGTGCAGTCTGGTTTGCAAATAGACTCTGTGTGTGTGTCTGGCTACAAGCTGTTTGGAGCCTGTTGGATATAGATCTGGGTTTTCTTTAGCATTACCTGGTGTTCCTCAGCCCTGAGAGAAGCTGCAATAGCAGGGCTGTGCTGCTAGACGTCAGCAAGTGCTTTGTGCTCTACCCTACATTTTCAACTTGCCAATAATAGATGCAAATGAAGGTGACTGCAAGTGAGCCTTCTAGAGGCAAAGCTTGCTTCAAGTGCCAAAGCATATCAATAAATACATCCGAATAACAGGGATCTCTTAAGCCCTTCCTGTCACAAGAAGACAGGCTGAAAGATCATGCAGAAAAAAGGTTGATGTTGCTTTGAAACATGAAAACTGAAACTTTAATGAATCTGCTGCTGATTATGTGGGGGTTTTGTTTTGAATCCAACATTCTCTTACCACCTTTTGCTGAAGACTTTTAAGGAATTCTCAGAGAAGAACCAAACCTGAGACATACTAGGTGAAAAGATGAGTGTTGCTTGAAGGGAAAATGCAGGGATTTTTAGTTACTGTATTTGGAAACTTTAACATGTCAGACTTTCCCCTGCCACTCAAGAGCTCTAGAATCACTAGACCCACACAGTAACAGCCTGGGAAGACTCAGCTTGGTGGAATACCAGCATTTGTAAGAAACCTCTTTCCTCCCTACCAAGCCACTGGGTTGAAAAGAAGATGTACTCAGATGTGGTAGAACAGGTTTTTACCCTATACTAGCCATGGCTGGATGCTGGAGTATGGCAGGAATAGGTTTTGTAATTTATATATATGTATCAGGGATCTCTAGGAACCCTGTTTGTTCCCCAAAGGGCTCTTGAAGGCAACAGCAAACTTCAGATCAGGTCTGTCAGCACAGTCCTCTTCTGGCCATGGCAAAGACCTGTTAAGTTTCTTGTGTAGTGTGTTCACAACATCTTAAGTCTGTGCAATCTCCATTGACCACTCTGGGTAACCACCTCAGAGCCTTCAAAGGAAACTCCAGCAGAGCAAAGCCCCCAGTGAGCACACACAGAGGGTGAAACTAGTGGTAAGCAGGGCAGTGTGCCTGGGGATTGTCTCCAGCACAGAGCCAGAGGAACGTGACGGGTGAGTTATGCAATTGTGGGGAGAAGATCTAACAACACAAGAGTGTGCTGAGCTGGTTATGGAGGGGGAAAGAAGAAAAAGCCTTCTGCTAACTTTGGCCCAGGCCTCTGGCAGCATGAGTCACTGTGAGCTGCCATGGTTATGAAACAAGTATTACTGTGCAGATACAAACCATGCTCAGAGGCAAGTACATTGCTAACTAGTTCCAAACTTGGAGAACAGCTGAGTGTAGGTAAGGCCTAATGCCGAGTGGGTGTCTGCAAAAAGGAGTTGCAGCAGAATCCTCTGGAGCTAACATGCTGCTGGTGAAAGAATGCACAAAGAGCAGGAGGATTGGACACCACTGTCCGAAACCTTGATTTCTGGTTCTTTTTGCCTATCCCTTTTGGTCTGCAAGGGCTACTGTCAGAACTGTTCCACAGAAAGGGAAGAAGAGGATGTTTCTGCACCATGGCAAGAAAACAAATAGTAGTGTCACAGATGATTCAGCTGGCACAAAATAGTGAGTCATGGAAATGCACCATGGAAATGCTCCAACACGGGTTCCACGGCACAGTGGAATCTCTGATGCACATCAAATCTACCAACACAGCATCCTTGGAGAGTTAGGGGCGGCCAGGGTTATATACAGCACTAGCACATACCCTAATGCTTCTCACATGTGACCTCAGCCCTGTGAAGCTGCAGTTGTGAACCTGTGATCATCAGAAGCCTGAAATGCTCAAGCAGCAACTTCCCTGGCTTCAAGCAAGCAGCAGGCTTTTCATGGAAAAGGTGTGTCCCCATTCTCCTTCCCAGCCTTTGAGTCACACCAACACTAAAAGGACTCAGAGCCTGTTTGCTAACGATCAGCTGAGCATGAACAGGCCAAGGAAAGGATGAGGGATACCAAGTGAAGGGGCTGCTTTGAGGGACGAGGGGGAGCAAGGCTGCAGTCTGTGCCCTGGGCACAGCTCTGGGAGCTGCAGCAGGGCAGGGTGAGGAATAAGGACAGTTTTGGACATTGGCACCACCAGGCAAGCAGGTGCTGCACCCACTCCATTGTGGGCACAGCAGTGCCTGCAGAGATCTCTGGACTGGAAACACAAGTGCGGAAAATCCTGGTTTTGAGGGATTTTCTCCTTTTTATTTCCCACCCCAGCATCCTTCACTGCTGCTCTGTCCCACGGTCTCCTGCAACTCTCGCATCTCCCTGCTTTGGGTGTGCATTACAATGATGGGCTCCCATTCAGCTGCAGGCTCCAGCCCTTTGCTTTGACCTGGAAGGAAGAAGAGTCAGAAATCTGGTTTAACTCACTAAATTAGGTTTGCTGTTGGTATTCTACAAACAGGAAAATGCAAAAAGAGCTGTCCAAAGCTCAGCAGAAGCTGTTTTTCAAGCTCCTGTGCTTTCTGTCCCCAGCTCCATCACTAACCTGGGGCAAACGCTGTCGCTTCTTGCAGCCTCTTATTTGCGCACATAAGGACAGGGCCCTTGAAGGAAAACACATTTGCTACGGTTGGTTTTACATATAAATAAATGAACAGCTGTGACTGAGATAAATGGTGTTTAAGATAAGTTAGGTCTTTTGTGGCTGAAAACTCTGGGGTAGATTGTGCTCATCTGACAACCCCCAACCCCCGCAGCATGGCACATAAAATCCTAAATTACCTTTGTGACTATAACCGGAGCCAAAACACTGGCTGCCTCCTTTCCCCTGTGTCTGCCGCTGTTACAAGCCCCTGAGGAACAGAATGGAGGAGGCGTGTGGTGCTCCCCACACCAAGGAGCAGCAAGGATGGACTCCACCATTCCCCACCTCCATCTGCCCTGAGGTGACCACAGCCTCAGACACCTGGCCTACCCCACAGCACCCGACAAGACCACAGCACCTGGAGCTCAGCGCCTCAGGAGGGGGGGCTAAAGGCAGTAACAAGGCTGGTAACAACGGCAAGTGTAGAGTCTTGCATCTGGGGAAGAACAACCCCGTGTACCAGTACAGGTTGGGGGTTACTAGATATGCCTATACATATTCATTATCTATCCCCGCTTCGTATTATAATGAGCTAGAAGGTCCTTTGCATCTGCGCAGTGCTCCCCTCCAGCCATGGGCGAGGGTCTGGGGATGAAGTAAATGAGTCTTCCTCCTGTGGGTGGGGGTCTTCAAGATGAAGTAAGCAGTCTTCCTCACAGTATACTTTCCAACTTTGGCACAGTTGGATCCTCCAGTGATCCCATAATTAGCTGAAACCAGCCATATCTGTAACTTTCTAGTTAACTAGCCAAGATTTAAGACAGTGTGACCTTCCTGCAAAATTTATTACAGGACAGCGAGCGACGAGTATCCCAAGCTAGCAGATGTTTGGGAGGCTCTGCTTCTAAACTAACAAACTAACTGATAAGTTGAAGGATGTTGTGAAGCAATTAGTTTTTATTGGGGTCACTAAATCACTGAGTCCTGTTATCTCAACACAGACTTACAACACAGNTACCCCAAGGTAGCAGACGTTTGGAGGGCTCTGCTTCTACACTAACAAACTAACTGATAAGTTGAAGGATGCTGTGAAGCAGTTCGTTTTATTGGGGTCACTAATTCACTGAGTCCTGTTATCTCAACACAGACTTACAACACAGACATTGTTCTTCAAAGCTAAAGATACGTTTGAAGACCAGTGTGAAACAATTAACTCATGTTTAGTGGGGCCTCCAAATCTCACAAACTTCTGACATACATGTTGTTCTGTTCTGCAATTTCACTCTATGTTTTTCAGGCACTAGTCTTTCTTATACCAAGTCCCCTTGTACATTAGTTGGACCCCCTTGTACTACTACCACCCCTGTACATTGGCTAAACCCCCTGTATCAGGTTGACCTGCTGGAAAGTAGTGAAGGGGAAAGGGACCTGGGGGTCCTGGTGGATGGGAGGA
>NDXB01015121.1:102145-152611 GCA_002631895.1 Agapornis roseicollis | reverse complement strand
GTCAAAACACAGCTACTAAAGAGAAGAAAAACTGACTGCAACTGCTGAACCCAGGACACATCTCTTTGATGCTCTCCTAGTCTGCCTCATGGTGTAAGTCAGTTACAGGGAAGAAATTATTTCTGGTTTTGAAACCTGAATAAACATATCTGTATTGTAAATTCTGTGGCTGGGACAGCAGTAGGTGACCACTGACAGACATGAGACTGTTTTACAGATTTCTCACTAAACCTGAAATGTTTGTTGCGTGTCTAATTTTAGAACAGTGCTGAAGTTTTCTCTTCTTTTCACTGTTTGTTATATTCAGAGAACTGATCCGATGTTTGAAGTGGTACATGGACCGCTCAGCTGAGCTTGTGCGCCAGGACCACATCCAGGAAGCAATGCGAGTGAGTATTCAGTGGAGTATTTCTGTGTCTGCTCCATCTGTGGCTACAAAAACCCCAGGGAAGCTGTAAATAAAACCCAGGGTAGTCTGGCACCGAGTTCTTGTTTGTTTAACCAGATTTTATATATGTATATTGCCAAAACATTTATTCTGGAGGTGATTCACTCTTGTGTATTAAAAACTAGAAGAATTGTGCCTGCTTAAGTCCTTTTGAAGCCCTATGGAGAACTTAAGTGTGGCTTATATGGAACATATATGCTATGGCCATTTATATTCCCTTCCTATGGCAGGGGGGTTGGAACTAGATGATCTTAAGGTCCTTTCCAACCCTAACTCTTCTATGATTCTATATATGTGGTCTGCACCATGCACTTCAAGCAGCAGTTATGTTAAAAGTATTAGGCAGAGGTGCTGTGGATCAGAGGTATGCTTTTAATTTCTGGCTGTGAGACAGGGTTTTTTTGTATTAGGAGTTGAATTTCTGGAGTACTTTAAGGAGGAGAAAAACGAGCTTTTAAGTGGATGGAAATTCTAACTGTCATTGCACAGAACTGAATCACACTTCTGTGATGAGGGCATAATCTTGCAGCAAGGCACAGCTTCCTAATGGTGTGGAAACAAAGAGAATAGTTTTGGTGCTATTGCAGAGAAATCATAGAATAGAGTGTTAGTTTTAAATACATAGTTTAAAACAAAAAGATAATGTGTCATGTATGTGATGTATATAAATACCAGATTCCAAAATATGTGGCAAGATACTTCTCTCTGTGTGAATGTCCATCTGTGCCTTCTTACTCTGAGTATGCTTGTGTCCAAACATTTGAGTCCGGGCATTTTAAAAGCTGGTAGCAGTGGCAGAGATGAGCACTTCCTTTGTCTTGCTTTTTCTTGTCAGTACAAAGAAGTGAAGCATCTCACACGTGCATACACTATTCCTTTAGTTTCTGGTAACCATATGAGAAAGTCAGAGTTTGTTCCTTGTAAATGTATTTATGCCTGTGTCTTGGTGTATGTTTCAGACTTTCTTGTTGCTGTCTCCTTCTTGTGTTATTTTTGTTCTTTATTTTGCCTCCTTTAGTCTGATTTAGTCAGCATTTCAGAGGAAGTAATTATTTTTTGAGAATCCTGGTTCCATTTGAATGGTATGGCATCACTGCCATCAACTAGCTTCTAGGCTCTCCTGTTAAGATCATATCCTCTTACTTACAAGGGCATTATATCAGTGTTTACTTTGTCTTTTGTAGCTATTTGCATACATAGAAACAACTTCTTTGCAGTACTTTTCAACCACAGATTCATAGGAAATGTTAAAAATGGGGCAAAGATAGCTTTTCAAGAAATTAACAACTTCCTCATTCTTTTTGTTTCCTTCCTTCTTTTTTTGAATTACAAAGAAACTTACTAAAATTATCAGATGAGAGGAAGATCTCTAGCTGGAGTGACTTCTAGAGGGTTTTCTTCCCTCTAAAACCACTCATTAGTGCCCTGTGCAGTGCAGCAATATGTGATACTGTCTCTATGTGATCTGCGTTTTCTGAACCTCATAGTAAACTTCTTCAGGAATTATAAGAAATTCTTTCCTGTTAGGGTGGTGAGGTACTGTGATGGGTTGCACAGGGAAGTTGTGAATCCTCCATCCCTGGCAGTGTTCNCAGGAATTATAAGAAATTCTTTCCTGTTAGGGTGGTGAGGTACTGTGATGGGTTGCACAGGGAAGTTGTGAATCCTCCATCCCTGGCAGTGTTCAAGGCCAGGTTGAACAGAGCCTTGGGTGACATGGTTTAGTGTGAGGTGTCCCTGCCCATGGCAGGGGGGCTGGAACTGGATGATCTTAAGGTCCTTTCCAACCCAAACTATTCTATAATTCTACATTAAAAATATGAATGCTGGAATGGCTTTCAGGAGCTGGTTACTCAACGCAGTTTGTGAGAAAGGTATATTCTTTCAAGGGTTCCAAGGTAGCTCCTTGCTTACTGGGAACCTCAAGTGCTTGCTTAGAAAATAGCTGTTGCCTCCATGAGCAAGGTCATCTGAAAGACCGGACAGCCCAGGCCTTTCCAAGCACAGGAATTATAATTACCACCAGAATTTCTGCAGACCCAACAGTGCATCCTCTACCACAGACACTGCTGTCACATCTGATTGGACAATTGCTTTTGCAGGCATATCTCGGAGACCCAGACTAAGGTATTTACCTTCTTCCATTACAGGAAAGTGATTGATTTTATTTCAGGCACTTGCTGCGAGTTTGCACCAAAACCGTTATCACCGCTAACGTGTCATTAATAGTACTGTGTTCTACTTTTGGCAATTTCTGTGGTCTTGGATGTCTTCACTACGTTCCTTGGACTAGTAGTTCTTCAACAGGAAACAGAATGGCCCTCTATGCCTTCTGCCCTGGATTAGCTGTTAAATGTAGTACCCTGAAGCAGGTGTTCAAATCTCTCTGCATTCCTTTTTGGCTCTTGACTGCCCGTGTACATTCATGATGGATATGCAGATGCCTCATTGGATTCTGATTTTCAGCCTTGGCATTAGCAAGCAGTGCCCTAGGCTATTTCTAAAATTACTTACCTGCCTCAAGACTGCTCTTAATTCTCAGAAAACTTGCATGAAACCTGAAGGAGTTTATAAGTGAAAGAACATCTGTACCTGGATTTCTTCCCTCTCAAGCCACTCATTAGTGCTATATGCAGTGCGGCAAATAGAGATATGTGATACCGTCCCTATGTGAACACATAAACTGCATCCAGGTACAGCTGCCTGTGACTCCACAGGCAGTTTTACTTTCCGCACTAGTCATGGAAAGACTTAGATAGCGTCTCTAGGTGATGCTTTCAGCCTCAGTTATCTTCCAGTGGTAGAATCACAGGTGATTTTTGCTTAGATTGAGGAACACACTGAAAAAAGCAAGACTTTTTCTTCCTTAGGAAGTCACATCTTCATATCATTGTTCTGGAGCTGAACTGCACAGAACAGGCATCAAACTTAACTTTAGGGACTTTCAGGTACTTGCATACCATGGCTATGAGGCTTTACGTGAGTCAGTGACAGGGAAAGGGTCAGTCTTCCAAGCTGATTTCTTCAAACTGCTGATCATACTTCCTGAACCATGCCAACCAGGGAGCTAGTGAATGAGAGATTAGGAGTTGCATCCTCAGCCAGCGTTTTGAGACTGGGCACTCCTCAAAATTGTTTACTTCACCCTGAATTTAAAAAAGAAATGCCAGTCTGTTGCATTTGAGATCAGTCTGTTTCTGGAGTTATTACTTACTTCATTCAGAAATTATTACCTGATTTGGTGACTTACATTTTATGCAGTCTCACCTCTTCTAAGAATACCAGAAAACTGCTGATGTAATTGTAATTGTTCCACCCTGGTCAGCCTGTCTGTGGGACTTGCTCCTTCTTTTCCTGCTGATTCCTTGAACTTTGTTCTATGTCATTTATCTGCTCTCACAAGACTCACATTGGTACCTTCACTTGAACCTTTGTACTTTTTTTCCTTCAAACTGCATCAAAAATGCTTGCTGTACTTGATGCAAGTATGCTGTTCTCTGGAAGAACATGCTGACATTAACTGGAAGAAGTTTTCCACCTGCTCTTGGATGGTGAAGTGGATACTCAGAGACTACTGAAAATGGCTTTTATTCACTTGTTAGGAAAGTGGAAGAGATTCAGACCTTCAGAACTAATCTACTTTACATATACTGTACTCTTCTGATAAGGTTACCCTTTCTACATACTCCAGATTCTTTCCTAAAGTAATCTTTGGGTATCTTGAGTGCACTTCTGTGTCTTTAGGCACAAATATGCTTCATATCTGTGATTTTGCAAGTAGTAAGAGTCAGTCCAAGTGCTGATTTTTACTAACAAGACTTGGTTTGTGTTTTTACCACCTCAGCCACATGTCTGAACCCTTTGTGGGTTCATTCTAGGCAGCAGTTTTAAGTTTGGTTGTGCTAAGGGTGTGGAGTGTCTCTGAGCCTGGAGTTCCACTTTCTACAGAAGATTATAAAACTCCATAGATAAATCCTCTGATTCATTGCAAAACAATCTTCACATTAAAGTTACAAGCTTTCAGGTTAGAATTATGGTTGTCTATACCAAACCTATAAAACAGCTTCTGTAATCCCTTGTTTTGCTGTATTTGGTGTTAGCAACAGTGATGCTAACCTTAGAGAGCTGACTCTTGTGAACCAATTGACCTTTGTCTGGAATCTGGCCATAAATACACAGTGTTATTTCCTGATGATGTTCCTTGTTGTAAGGAAGCTTCACTGGGAGATGTTTTAGTACAGAATTACAAACTGTACTGCCAAATGACCCAAGTTGCCATCATTCGTGAAAGAAAAATGGCTGTAAATATCAGTTGCATTTTAAAATCTGTGATGGCCTTGTAAGGAATTTCACATTTCCCTTCTCTATCCTTAAAGTTGTAGCATTCTAAACCTTACAGCATAACATTGCATCTTTGTGCATATGGTGTGGTGGATCAGTGAGAGGTGCCTTGGGGATTCAGAAACATGTGATGAGGGCAAAATTTGTCATCAAATTAACTTCAGTTTTCAAACTAAAGAGAAGAATACTTTCCAGCAAATACAGTGCAATATTACTAATATTTCTGTATAGACTGAAATGACTGAAGCTCCAGCCTGTTTGTTTCCCATGCTGAATTTTGAGGATATCATCAAACTATGCCTCATGATGTCTTCTCTTAATCCTGCTTTTATAGTGTATCATGTTAAGCAGTAAGGGAAGGAGTGAAGTTGAAATGTCACTGGTACGTAGTGCAGTTCAGTGTTGACAATTGTGTACACCAAATGATCAAAAAGGCCTTGTTGCTGTGTGGAATGTTATGTTGCTGTGTTAGTGCCTATGAGAACCTTTGATCAATTGGTAAACTTGTTAAGGGCTGCACAGAACAACATCTTTTTCTTCATTGACACTGCTGCCAAATAAGTGTAGTTCTGAATAATGCCACTTACAAGATTTTAGTTAAACATGTTTAGTTTGCAAATTCAGACTTAATGCAGATGTGTCATTGAGCAAGTTATTCTACTACAGAAAGATTACAATTGCCAGCCAGCCCTTCGGGACTGCATCATTCCTTGCACATTGCACAACAGTGCTAAATGCTGTCTTCTCTGCAGGTTGCTCTCCCTCTGCTGGGTGCTCTCCCAGTTTCATGTGTGATGGTAACAGAAAGATGCTTTAACTTATCACAGCTCGAAGTTAAAAGCTGCTCACTACAGTACTGCTGCCTGCTACTATTTTGGTCTGCCAGAGGGCATCACATGCTGCTCTTGTCGTCTTCTATTTCTGCATCTGCATTTATTTCTGTTTGTACATGTAGCTGTCAGAAATAAAAGTGAACCTTGCTGTTGTGTTCATAATAAAAAGTAGATTCTCCTTTTTCCAAGTAATCCTTCCTCTGTTCCACTGACAGTCCACTTAATCTAAAGTAGCTAACTCAAGTAATTGAAGGCAATATTTGAATGGAAGCAGAATAGCTTCTTCAGGCATCTACAGTCATTGTGCCAAGTCATGAGAAACCTGGAAGTCTGTTATCTTCCCCAAGATCTTCCTCAAATAACCTAACTCAAATTTCTGTTTGACTTAAATGTATGCTATTTTTGCAAGTGGGACATACTGATAAAAAGAGATTATGGGTTGAGAATGGGTACCTCCGTGTGAGTGGCTCTTCCCTAACTGAATTATGTAACTTGCAAAATCTATTTTTCTTTCTCCTTTCTAAAACTAAAGAATTTAGTTATTATGCACTTAGAATCTTTCCTGGTTCTCTTTAAAGCTCCTTTATTTTTCTTTCTTTCTTTTTCCCTGTCTTAATCTCCTCCCTCTCCTACTCCTTAAGGCCTTGGAATATCTTTTCAAGTTCATTGTCCAATCTCGGATCCTTTACTCCAGAGCTACTTGTGGAATGGAGGAGGAACAGTTCCGCTCCAGCATCCAGGAGCTTTTCCAGTCCATCAGATTTGTGCTCAGCTTGGACAGCAGGAGCTCTGAGACCCTCATCTTCACACAGGTTTGCTATTTTCTGCACTTCAGCTTGCAAACAAAAAAGCAGCTATTTTCTGCACAGGTAGTGTATACAGGTACATGACAGTTAAATGCAGGTTAGTAGAATCTTTCCCCTCTAAGAAGCTGATGATACTGGAAAATGACATAGCCAATTAATGTTATTAGACAAACACTGCAACTCCTCACAGATACAGGTGAGCTCAACTGTGGACTTTCAAGAGGAAAGTCATTTGCCACATGAGAATATAACTTTTGCTCTTCACTAAGCTGTATTTTCAACTCTCACATGTCTTATGGTTGGCTTCAAGAAATCTTAAATCCTTTATTGTAGTAGCTCTAGTCAATACTTAGGGTCATAGCAACATCACAGTAAAGAAGTTCAACTGATGTACTCACAGTCAGATAAACTTAATTCCAGTGTACTCTAAAATTAGATTCAGAATCACACACAGCCTGACCACAAGCATACTGTGATACCCACGCTTACGTTGAATACCTTATATTGGATATGGCCTAGGTGACTTCACAAAGATTTCATGTGGGCTTAAGATACTGCTCAAAGAAAGGGAGCTGCTAAGTTTTGTTTCATATCTTAAAGACCACTGTACTAAATTACGTATCTGTGTTTAAAAGTTTGAAATAGCAATGTCACATGTTATGTGTTTGCCTTAGCTCAGAAAATGGCAAAATGGACCACCTAGAAGAAAATGAGTTGTAATCACTAATTTACTGTTTACAGATGTTCTGAACACCAGTGTAGTTTGCCAAAGAAGCAGTTGCTGTGAACATTGCAACAAAACAGGGTGACTTCAGTGATTAAGGAAGCTGCCAGCAGTGTGATCTCATTCTTAAGAAGCTGCTCTGACAGATACTGAGAACAGCTACTCTAATTTTCTATTTAATCACCCATTAGTGGGTATAATAAGATAAGTCAGGAACATGAGAAATCGGAATTTTGCTGGCAAAGTGACAGCAGAAACAGCATCCTATGAATTCAGGCTGGCCAGGGATCTTCCTTGTTTTTCAGTTGTGTTGATCACAAATGCAGTAATAGATTTGAGGATGGGGTTATTTTCCCTTCATGCCTCTTTTTTTTTCTCCTTTTTCTCACTATGGTATTTCTTACCTTGGACTTTTGTCATTTGTAAAGTCTGTCCTTGTTTAATCTTTGAAAAGTTTACTTTTTGTTTTCCCCTTGCCACTATGTTGCCCCTTGATCCCAATTGCCCCATAGGCATCTCAGCCTGGAGGGCAGGCGAGCGGAGCTGGGACTTGTGCCCCACAAAAATGTGGTGGTACTTCAAGGCCGTCATTTAATTCTGTAAGTAATGATCCCCAGAACTGCACAAGTATTTCATCGTGGCTGTTCCCAATAAATCCCTTTTCCCTACCCCAAACCCTCTTTTCCTGCATATAAAGTTGAATTTAATGTTTAAGTGGCTGATAATTTAAAACTAGGTAATGTGGAATATTTCAGTAATGAATGGAACAGCTTGTGGTATCCACACACAAAGACAGTACTGAGGATATGTACAAGAGTGTGTATGTCAAATTGTTCAGGAGAGCCAGGGAGTTTCTGTACTAGTTCTGGAAACCTGGACAACAGTTAAATATCTACAGAAACGCTAGAGGCCCTAGGAGACATAATTTTCTTCACACTTGTCCTCTTCTCCGGGATATTAGACAGATCTCAGTATAGTTCTTTAAAGCAAAGAGATTAAAACTGATCATGTCCTTCCAGGCAATGAATTTGATGTAAAATTTCAGCGTCTTTTAGGGTGTTGTACAAAACCAAAGGGCCCTTCAATGAACTGATGAAACATTGTAGCTCTTCCTCAAGACAGCTCCAAAGCTTTCTGAAATGATCCCATGCATATCCTTAGATTGCTACTGATACCCTAAATCACCACAGAAATTCTTTTGCTTTATCTGAATAGTTAGAAATAAGTTTAGGAAAATTCCCGTAATGATTTGTTGGGCCAGTACTGCAATTTCACCTTTATTATCTCAAATAATTATCCCAAAGATAAAGATGAGCCTGGAGAAGAGAACGCTGTGTGAAGACCTCATAGCAGCCTTCGAGTATCTGAAGGGGGCCTGTAGGGATGCTGGGGAGGGACACTTCATTAGAGACTGTAGTGACAGGACAAGGGGTAACGGGTTCAAACTTAAACAGGGGAGGTTTAGATTGGATATAAGGAAGAAATTCTTTCCTGTTAGGGTGGTGAGGCACTGGAATGGGTTGGCCAGGGAGGTTGTGAGTGCTCCATCCCTGGCAATGTTCAAGGCCAGGTTGGACAAAGCCTTGGATTGACATGGTTTAGTGTGAGGTGTCCCTGCTTATGGCAAGGGGGTTGGAACTGGATGATGTTAAGGTCCTTTCCAGCCCTAACTCTTCTATGATTCTGTGATGACTGGGTTTGCAGCTGTTACCAGGAGTACCATGAGCAGTATTTAAATAATTCATATTTGTTGATTTTGTCGGTACATTGTATGTATGTAGTGACAAATAGGTGACAACACCCAGAAGGCTTCTGCTGGGTTTTTGTAATCTGAATTGGTTGTAACAAAGGATGTTAAGAGAGAAAAGTTTGAAGAACAAAGAGGTAAATTCATATTCAGAATAATTGAATGAGCTCTACAGTGTTAGTTACAAAACTAACTTAGGCTTTACTTAAAGACTGTTAAATAGGTATCACCATTGTTTAAAGGAAAAGATGCTTTGAGGAAATACTTGACAGAGAAGGAAGCTGTGTATTACATGGGATTAGGAGAGGCATGCCAGTGTTAGAGCCAGCATGGGGAAGGTACAGAAATGCAGGCAATGAGAAAAGAAATCTGTGAGCAAAAGGAAAACTTGCAGAACAGAAGAAAATGCTGATAGGTGGTGAGACTCTGGAAGGGTAGAGCTGAACAGAGAGGTTTGGTAAATCTGAACTTGTGCAGGAAGTCAATGGGGTTCATGTGGAGAGCTGCAGGCAAAGGGGATGGTGACAGATGTGTGGGGGTGCTGTGGCTGGGATGAGGAGTGGTAAAGGCACCTGACCCAAAACCAGGCTGTGCAGCAGCTAATTGAAGCAGCCAGCCAGGAATCTTAGTAGTTTTAATGAGGAAACGGGCATGGACCTTGTGTAGGATGGAGAGGAAGAAAGAGTTGGCTGCTAAGTATGACACCAAGTCTGTGGAGCTTGAGGATAGGATGATGCAGGGAATTTTCTGCTGTTATGAAGAAATTAATTGAAAAAGTGATTAACTGAAATAGGAGGTGGAAAGGGTTGGGTTTGTGGTCGTGCTGTTGCTTCTGCACTTCAAGAAACACCTACAAGGATAGCTCCAGGTTCCTGTACATACCTGTTACTGCAAGAATCACGTGAACACTCACTTGCATGATGGGATGCCTCTTGCACATGAAATCACACCCACCCCACTGCAGAAATGCTGTAATGCCACATGACAGTGCTGCTATGGTTAAGGGTCTGTCAACATGATCTTCAAAATACTTCTGAAGAGTTTCAACTGTCTCAGGTACTTGCTTGGTACAAAATTTGGTGTGGAATTCTCATCAGAAGCAAGTTTAGTATTTGTTGAAAAAAGTGAAAAAACAGAAATGGAGTATTTTCTGTTATCCCAGACCTTTTCTATTTTATAAGCTGTGTCCTAAAGTACAGCCTTCTGAATCTTTGCAGTAGGTATGTGTTCCACGTATCGTAAGACTTAGTATTTCAGCAGCGCTTGATTTTAAAATACTGTGTGTGGTTTGTTCACTATGAACTTTAGGTATTGCAAAGCATTAACACTAGCCATAGTGCACTATTCAGTAGCTTTTTGCAGACCCTTAATTCAGTTTTGCTGTTTCTGTTTCACTGTATTGAGGTGCAGTTACAGAAATTGGTATTTTCAATATTCAGTTTCTACCTTTACTTTTTCCAGGCTGCTCTGCTGAACTCCTTCCCTGCTATCTTTGATGAGCTGTTGCAGATGTTCACTGTGCAGGAAGTAGCTGAGTTTGTGCGGGGGACTCTGGGCAGCATGCCCAGCACAGTGCACATCGGGCAGTCCATGGATGTGGTTAAGCTACAGTCTATTGCACGCACTGTTGACAGCCGCCTGTTCTCTTTCCCAGGTAAGACAGAAGTATCTGAGGTTAAGTCTTGCTGCTGACTAAGAACACATTACATTTACTCGTTACTGTTGCAAACAAGTTATTACTGAATGCAAATGATAATTATTTATCTTGGTGGCATCATCGTTACATATATTCATTGTGGCTACTCTTTAAGCTTCCCTGGGGTAGAAAATGTTTATAAATCTATTATGGTTAAATTGTAGTTACTGAAGGTTAATAAAAATATGTACATTAACAAATCAATTCAGTTATTAACACTGCCAAATCTCTCTTGATACTTTCTATTACTCGTCTATGGTTGCATGGATAGGAGGGTAACCTCCTTCCCAGCAAGCTTGTTGTCTGAGAAACGGGAAGGTAAATTTATGTGAGAAACTCACCACTTTCCCTTAAAGTATGTTTAATCTCCATTATAACTTTAATATTTCTTTAACTTAACATACTAGTAATCCTTTAGGAATTAATTAAACAAAGAAGGATTGAAGATTGTGAATTATTTCATACATAAGGAAAAAAGCTATGAAGGTAATAGTACAAGTTAAAAAGCACCATTTGGCCTTATCTTCCCTGTAATGAGGATCTCAAGTTAGTTCACTCAAATGTTTAAACCATCCATTGCAATTGTTTATAAACATTTAATTATTTTTTTTATTTTAAAATCATCTCAATGGTCCAAAGGTGGCTTTGAAACAGGCAGTGAAAATTATCTAATTATAATGTTGGGAACCTATTGATAACAATATTTGTCTTTGTGGGTGCCATTTCATAGGCAAAAACCTCCTCTTCTGTCTTTTCAGTAAAGCCAGGTATAACTTTCCCCCAGGATCCAGGGCCTAGTCATTGCCATTAACCTTCATTTCTCCTTTACAATGCCACTGGCGTGACTAACAATGCTTTTAGCTGCTGCAGAGCACCATGACATGTCACCTGCAGCATCAAAAGCCAGAAAGCAAGCTCCTGCTGTGCAATTCAGCCCTGACTCTAAAGATGCCACATTTTCCAACATGGTGGTAGACCCCTATCCTGTTCCTTCCCATGAGGGCATGACCTGATACTCATGGATCAGCAGCCTCGCCTGTGTCCTATCTGTCCCTGGGAAAATGAATCTAGTTTCCGAAGTTCCCCTTTGCGTTCCCACCCTACCAGCTTTCTAGGTCTTGCAATCTAAAGGAAGATAGATTCTCTTTCTCTTGCCTCCCATATGGTGATGACCTGTTTTCCTTCTCTGTCTCCTACCAGTCTGATTACTGACATGTTGCCACTTTTCCCTCTTTTTTTCTGTTTTTCCAGTTTTGGCTACTGCTTTCTGCAGCTTCTACCTGCTCTCCCTTCTTTAATAAGATTAAGGTTTGTAAGCCAGCTAAAAGAGAAGAATTAGCCAGCTTCCAAGAAGTATACGTTGGAGAAGCTCTATTAGCTGTTGACAATAGAACTGGAAAGCAACACAAAGTGAGGATTGGTTTGCACTAAATAAATCAAGATTAGAAAGTCTTGGTTCACAACTGTTGTTCCAGGCTGAATCACTGTTGAGAACACCGTATACACTGCACTTATGAACTTTACGAACTAGGTGCACTACTCATTCATTAGATACAGCTCTTAGAGAAGTGTAGCGCAGTCTGTACAACAGAGGTTGCACCAATTAATCAGACGCACTGTGTGTCAATAGGTTAGTTTGGATACCAAAAGGCTCTCATTGGGATGGTTGAAATTGAATTCTCTTTTGGAAGAACCTGCAATCTGATTTTCCTTCTTTCAGAGTCCCGGCGCATCTTGCTACCTGTAGTTCTTCACCACATTCACCTTCACCTACGACAGCAGAAGGAGTTACTTATCTGCTCTGGGATCCTCAGTAGTATCTTCTCCATAATTAAGACCAGCTCTTTGGTAATCTGCAGCTCGATTATTTATTTTTTTTTAAATGCACCACTTATTTATAAAGAGTGAGGGATTTTTATAGGATTTCAACAGGTTGGGTTTTTTAATGAAATTCTGCTAACTTCTGTCAGCAGGAGAAATGAGGGTCTGCTTTTGTGTGTGTGACTCAGAGCATTCTGATTACACAGTGTTCTTGCTGTTGGGATGGGGAAAAAGCATATGCATTTACCAGGTTTGACACTGTTTAATTTTCTTCATCCAAGCCCAGAACTTAGATGTCAGTGGAGTTTAAAAGCTTTACACGGCTCTAGGACTTGTAGTTCTGCAAGAGACAGTAACTAGCACTTTGTGATTCATGTTACAAGAATACTCTAAAATTATCCAGTCAATGAAATCACACTTACTTCTGGAAATTGCTGCTGAGTTTAAACACCCAGCCTTGATGATCACAATAAGCTGATCTCAAATGGTATCTTGATCATTTAAAGCAATGCTCGCACACAGAGAGTGGGGAAGCTTCCCCACCTGACTCTTAAAGGAGGAAGCTCATGATGCTAAATATAATTCATACCAATGTGTACTTCCAACTGCAAGTTACAGTTTTGTGTGAAAGGAATGGGATGAAAGTTATCATGGTAATAAGCTAAAATAACACTGCCATGGCATGAAGGTTCCTGAACATAATTTGATCCCATTGTGTTCTAGAGTGTATGCAGACCTTTGATTATAGATTTACCTTTATGGCTGTGACCCTGAATGTTTCCATCAGAGACTGACGAGGTAACACACACACTGGCATCACAGCAGTGTCTGGTACCAATGTGGAATTTGATTGTACTTCTTTGAACCTCTATTGCGAAGCACTCGGTCACAAGAAGTTTGTGGTATGGATGGCTCTGCAGAATTGTCTTTGTTAATTCCATTCTCTCCAGTTTCTAACTGTCTTGTTTGCTCACCACTTACTGTAGGAGGGAGATGTCGTGGAGGAGGTTGAGATGATGGTGGAGAGCCTCCTGGATGTGCTTTTACAAACTCTGCTTACAATCATGAGTAAATCGCAGTCTCAGGAGGCGGTAAGAGGGCAGCGTTGCCCGCAGTGCACAGCAGAAATCACTGTTAGTAACTAACAATCAGTTTCTATTTCCTGCTTCTCTAACCTTTGGTTCAGCCCCTCACCATCACTGGCACCTCATTATCATCTCTGCTGCATGAATGCCTGGGGCTTTGTCTCCTTCCCTTAATAAGCCACATATCCATTCCTTCATCTGCGCAGTAGTGAGGTCTGCAGGAAGCAGTGGAGATCAGGAAGTTTTTGTGGATTTCCCAGGTTATTTTCTTACTTGACTTTGCAGCTGTAATTGAGAGAACTTGAGGCATATGTAACTGGGTAGCTGCCTAGGTCTTTATCCCCAAATAGGTGTCACCAAGGGCTATATGAGTATCAGGTTCTCATTCCTGATGTTCTGTGAGACAGGTCCCTGTTCTTAACACCCTGGAGAGCTTCTGTCCAGGCTCACTGGTTATTTCATGCAAATGAAACAGAACATAAAATTGATCCCAAATCAAGTGAGCTGTTGAGCTTGGTCGGAGAAGGGGGAAAAGCCAGTGTTTTGTCCAGACTGTCACCATAAGCTGCAGGGAAGAAATTTTTCATTGACATGCAATGGAAGAGGAGGAAAAGAATAGAATTCTGCTGTTCAGCTTTCTTCTTTTCTGCATTTGTTGGCCTTTTCTATTCTAGCTTACTGTAGGGTTTGTTTGCATGTCAGAGTTTCTGATGCAGTTTTTGCACAGCATTAAGCTGTTGTTAAGAGCATCCCTTTTTTTTAGACTTGTTTTTCTATCAGGCTGAAACCTCAGAGGTGGTGTTGGGGGCAGAGGTGCACTAAGGTACACTTCTCACAAAAAAGACAAGGTTGTATCTTCCCACATTAACTCAGATAAAGTAACAAATGGTAGAATCCTAATAAAGAACAAGGCATTTAGTACTTTTCAGACATGTTGTTTGATATGAAACAAGAAAGTTGCTGCCTTGCCAATGTCCAGTAACATCTCAGTTCCCTTTTACTGCCACCGTTTGACTTACTGTTATTTATCACATGCCACCTCACACATAAGAGCACACCCTCTTTTCCTAACAAAGTTCATCCCTGTAAAGTTTATTGGAGCAGCCTACATCAAAGCTTCCAGGTAGTTGCTTGAGCCAATTAGAAAATAAAATTAAAATGGGACAGACAGTCCCAAGTACAAAATCCCCTTGTATTTGTTCCTGAATTTATATTTTACAGCACAGTGATATGTGGAATCTCACTAGATACTGCTTAGAAAGTAGTTTGCATATTTTCCAAATGGAGTGCTCATTGTTGCAGAAAAAATCAGTGTTGTACAAGGGGCTGGCAGTCAAAAGACATAGTCCTTACGTTCTTGGCACTGCCTTGCTTGTTATCGTGGACAGATTGCTTAACTTCTCTGTGCTTTGCTTTCAGATATATAAAATGGGGGAGCTCATCTTTGGAAAACACTTTGGGATATTGTGGTAACTGGTTAGGGTGCATCTGTTTTGCAGGCCAAAAATGTAATTGTAGGTCATGTAGGCTTACCCAAGAACATCTTGCTGGCATACTGCTAGTACTGTAGCTATGACAGCACATAACTTGGTGCACAATGACAAGCCAAGTATTTCCAAGATTCCAGACACCTTTTGTAGCCCATACTGATGCCATGCTGTCATCATGGTATCAGTACCTAACCAATTAGTTTAAATAATTCCTGGTATGTCTGCATGAGCTGCTGTCACACCTTTGATAGACATAATATATTAAGAAACTGAAAGAGGTGATTGTCAAAACCTGCATGCTTGGAGGGCAGTTCATTAATGTCAGTATTAATAATTTTAAATTGGTTTTGGTTAGACTAAAACATTGCTTAGAAGACCTTTAAAACTGGCATCTATGGAAGAGCCTCTAAGAGGTGTATTCCAATGTATAACAGTAATTCAAGAACTGTTAACATGCAGTATTTTTTAATCTCTGTGCATGTCAGCTTTCCTCTCATAGGCATTGGGGCCATTTCAGACCCCTCCCTTTATACCCTTCTCCAGGTTGAATTTTATAGTTATGAAATTTCCACATTGTCTGAATGATACAGTTTCTCATTTTGGTCAACAGGGAGAGTATGTCTCCTGCCTTTTATCTTTGCTTCGTCAGATGTCAGACACTCATTTCCAGCACTTACTGGACAACTTCCAAAGCAAGGATGAACTAAAGGTACAACAGAACATCATGTTTGTAGGGTGATTCACTCAGAATAGGAAGAGCCAAGGGGAATCCCTGCATCATTACTTGCTCTGCTAATCATTCCCATTCACTGCCACTCTGTTCATGGACCTTCCTTTCACTTTTATAATAACAGGTGTTGTATTAAAAAAACATTTTAAGACCACGGGGCACTGAATTATCTTCATAACAGCAAATAAAGTCCCAAGGTAAATGTTATTTGACACAAAAGGATAATTTTACTGTATCACACAACATAGTCAAAAGGAACAGGGGTTCTTAATCCTGTGAATATGTAAGGTCAGTAGTTCTATAGCATGTTACTAGATGTTCAGTATGCATTGAAGCTTACTTACTAAGGGTGTTGATTTTATGCCAAAAGAGAATTTCAAGCCTTTTGGGAGATACAAATGTCTCTAGCAGATGAGCTCTTTCTTGGCAAAGCAGTAGCTGTACTACTCCACCTGCTGCATGCTTCCCAAGTTTGTGAGCATTAACTTGAATCGTGGCCTTTCAAGAGCAGGAGGAGTTGGTGAGGGGTACAGACCTCTGGTGGCCTTTCTGCCACTGACACTCTGAAACAGCACATCTCCCAGCAGCAGAAAATAACTCAGCTTGCACAGGAAAGAGCAGAATCACCAACATGATGAGTGTTTAAAGGCAGGATAATTTAATAAAGATAAGATTTTATAACAAATGGTTTTGATTAGCATGGCACTCAATAAAGTACAGACAGTAAGAAAAAAAACCTGATGTGGCAGGCAGTTATGTTGACTTAACACATGAAAAGGGGAAGTCCTCTCTGAATAGGCTTTCAGCTTCTAAACATCGCATGTGCATATAGAGAGGCTGAATAAATCAGGGAGATAAATTTGGGATGATGATTTTTTTTACCTTTAAGGGTTCAGGGTATCTCAGGTTGATCGTTATCTGAGATTACTGCCTTTCAGGTAACTTGCTAATTGCTCAAAGGAAAATGATTTGCTAAATTAATTCACATTAATTTTAATACATTTTTTTAAAAGCTAAATTATAGTTCTTATGTCAGACCAGTGAAAAGGTTTGTCATTGAACTGAAATTGGTCGTTACATGTGAAGACCAAACACTGTTGTACCTCTGATGATCTTAAGGATATGTTCCAGGAGTATCACAGAACCTGAAGAGTTTATACCCAACTTAACATATATATATACAGAGCCCTTTCACATATTGATGTAGCATTTCCAAGACGTTTTTCTTGCTTGGAAAGGCATTGTGCTCACTTACTACTGTTAGCGAAAATGAGGCCAGAAGTCAGGGAGCTTCTGGTGCTTTACTCTTACCTCAGTTGCACTAAGATATTAACCTATCCCCACCCCAATAAAGAAGTAATGGTTGGACAGTTCTGAAGAAGCCTTTCCCTGCCACCTCTGTGCTGTCTTGATTTTCTGTAGAAGGAAAACCAATAAAATCATAGTCTGCAGGGCCAGCAGCTTCGTATGTCTCATCCTCACTGTTGTTTGTAAACATAGAGATGTAGGTCACCAAAACCCAGAAATGTCTTCAGGTTTGGGGATTTTTTTGGAAAGCAAATCCTCAGCTGAATGTGTTTAAGGGATCTTTTCTGCTGCATATTGCCAAAAATGGGAGGTTCTGTTACTCTTCTAGAAGATTTATTGAGCTTGGGTGTGTGTTCTTTTGTCATGTTTGTAGCATAAGTGCAAAGACATTTGGAAAGATGCTTTAATGAAATGAATGCATAAAAAGATGATTATGATTTCAGTATATTTGAAAATAGCTGCAAACTGACACTGGAACTATGGGAAGACAAACACAATTACACACATGGCTTTTCATGCTAGTGTAGATGTTAAGATGCAACTTGTTTAGTACATCTTAAGTGCACAGGAAATGAATAGAGCCATATCTCCATGTATGTTGTATCCATGGTTTTGGGTGAATGGCCTAGTAACACAAAGCTCGAGGGGAGCACACAGCTTAATTGTCTGTCTTATAATCAAGAAAACATCTGAGCTGCTGGTGGTTTTGTTAATTTTGTTTGCCTATGTGACAGGAGTTCCTCCTGAAGATTTTCTGTGTATTTCGGAACCTGATGAAAATGAGTGTCTTTCCTCGAGACTGGATGGTGATGAGGTTGCTCACCAGCAAGTAAGTTAGAGAAGCACATATAAACTGTTGATGTTCTGTGCTGGAATTTTTCCTGCCTAGCTGCAGATGACACCTGTGATGCAGTGTGTCTCATCAGAATGAGATGTGGTGATCGGGACAGGAACTCTGGAGTGTTTATCCTCATTTGCAGTTAGTTTAACACTCAAGACCAAACTGGGACTTCTGTATTCCTTTGTTTCTTAAACTCTCCCAGTATGCAAAGGTATCAGGAGTGAGAAGTTTAAACCCAAAGCTGAAGTAGCGGCATTAAGGGTAAGAGTGACACAGCTACTATAATAATGCATGGCAAGGAACAGCTGCCCACACTGAGTGGTAGCAACAGGAATGCCCCTCAACTCCCTTTCCCAGTAAACTGCAGCATTAAACGTTTGGCTCTTCCTGTTAACATCACTCCTTAACCTACCTAGCAGGAGGATTCAGTGATTTTTGAAGAGGAGGAGCAGGCCCTAGTGCTGACACCAAGTGTGTTACAAGGAGTTCAAACTTTAGGAAATGCTCCTCTCTGGGGAAACAAACAAAAAATATCTTCGTGTTTAAAATGGGAGGAAGGTGGATGTATGCTTTCATTTCAGCAGAGGTGACAGGGCCCAGCCATGCCAAATAGACAGGATTTTAAATGCTCCCATGTAAATTCTCAATCGCTGTTACTTAATGCAAATTGTTCATTAAATCAGGGAAAGACACACAACTTCTATGTGAACTTAGCAGTGATTCTGTGGAAAATGCCTGTCTCTGTACATACAGTAGCATCACTGTAATATGTTATACACCAGATTGAAATGTTCTGTTTTTGTTTTCTTTGTCTCTGACTGCAGTATCATAGTTACAACAGTTCAGTACCTGTCTTCTGCACTGCATAAGAATTTCACGGAAACGGACTTTGATTTTAAAGTAAGAATTAATACTCAACAAATGTTATGGCATCTTGTCAGACTAGTAGTAACAAGTCCGCAAGAGCTGTTCTCTACATTAGCTGATCATACTTGCAACACTTATGTGAGTATTTGTGAGGAAGATAACCTAACTGATAAAAGACTTGAACTTTGAATCTGCTGTGGAATTGAGTGGTAGCAGAACAGGTACAAAGTGAGATCAAATCAGGAAGACTGAGCCCCTCATAAAGGGAGCAAGTATCTTCATAAGCAGTGGAGCTGACAGAGTGTGATGTGTTAGAGATTCATGGCTAATGAAATATAAACTCAGTCAGTGCTTTTCCTGAAGCTTGGGGCATCTGTGATCTTCCCCTTCCAGAGGTGTCTCTTTCTGGCTGTTGACTTAAAACTTGAAGGAACACGGTATCTTGGAGAGTGTTTTCCCTGTATCTGATGTAGTTGAAAACGGGCAACAAGTTCAGTGTTACCAGGGAAAAGCTGACATGTACCTAGGCACATGTACAACACAGCATGATGGCAAAAGCCTCGCTTGGGATAAAAGACCAAATTATAGAGCTCTCATTCCTGATGTAATATACTCTCTGGGGATTTTTGAGGGATGAAATCTATTTAACCTACAGAAAAAAGGATTTACACCTTGCTGAAGTCACCAGGTTTACTCATTTCTGAACTGTGGTGTGAAGAGGAAAGCCCAATGACATTACCTTCTTGTGTTTTTTTAATGGTAGTCCCTACCAGGTTTTAAATAATCCCCTGGTCTCCTTTAAAGTTAAGTATCTCAAGAGTTAATGCATATTGATTAAATTATGTCTTAATTACAAGAAGAAGCAGTCTGATTCTGCATATAAAGGACTGTGTGTCTTGTCTTGCTACACTTGTTTAGAACTTAATCCTTAGAGTGTCATGTTGTAAAACTTCCTTCCTGTGTCACAGGTGTGGAACTCTTACTTCAGCCTGGCAGTACTGTTTATAAACCAGCCAAGTCTCCAACTAGAAAGTGCCACGCCAGCTAAGCGGAAGAAGATCCTGGACAAGTAAGAAAATGTCTTTTGGGGTTCCCAGCCTCTTTTGCCACTTCAAAAAGGAGACTGCTTTTTCCACAAGTCCCTGTGATTTATTATGGAACTTGGGGTGTGAAAATGCATGGGAAATAAATAAGTACATCTCCTAATACTGTGTTCAGTGATGAGACAAGTTATTTGATATTCTTATGTTGACTTAAATGTGAATTTGATTACATTTTTTAACATCATTGCCTTGCCAGATCCTGTTCCATTAGGCAGTTGTCCATCTCCTCTCTTTCAGATATGGCGATATGAGAGTGATGATGGCATATGAGCTCTTCAGCATGTGGCAGAACCTGGGTATGTCTCTTTCTCCTCTGTCCTAACAACCAAAGCCTGCTTTCCTGTTGGCTTGAAAGCAGAAATTTAATTTGTCACAGCTAAAAGCAACTTTAAAAGTTTGCAGATGATCCGAAAGCCAAAGTTGTCCTGATTCAGAATTACAGAATCACAGAGTCAGTTAGGTTGGAGAAGACCCTTAAGATCATCCAAGTCCAGCTGTAAACCTAATGCTGCCAAGTCCACCACTAAACCATAGCTATGTGTGTTGGATAATAACGCCCAGAAGTGGCATACGCTGAAGCTTCTTTTTTGGTGTCTTCAGGTATCTGGTATGTACAGCAAATTCTGCAGTACTACTTTAAGAACACCAAACAGAAAATCCAAACCAAAAGCCCTGTCCATAGTAACACAATGTTTGTGTTTTAAAATTTCACCTTCCAGAATGAGGGAAATACATCTTGCCACAGGTCTGAAAAGGTAAATGGAGATATTTTGATCCAGGACTTGCACTTTTAGAAGTGTGTTGCAGCAGTCTTGGGTTTAGGTAATTTAGGTAGTCAGGGTTTTATTAATAGGAGAGCCACATGACATCTGTATGGCATCAGAGCAAGTCCAGCTAGGCCAGTGTCCTGCCTCCCTCAGGGACCAAAAATTATACCTGTGGAAATGTTTTGAGGACAACCAAAGCATGTAGTTATTCTAGATGGAAATAAAAAAATGCTTGCTGATAGGGATCACAAATAGTAGAAGGTTCTGAGAGCAGAGAAATCATTAAGAGGGTAAAAGAATGATACAAATGAGATTGGATAACTTGATAATGTGGCTGCAAACAATATATTAAAAAAGCCAAATACTAACATTTTACTTACAGGAATATAGGTAGGAGTGCTGTTCGAGAAACAGGGACTATAAATGCATCATGCTGATAATAAGTGAATGGGAGATACCTGTAAAATGCCATGAGTATAAAAGACACCATAATATTGGAGAAGATGTGTAAGACTTCTTTGTAAGAGAAGAGGGATGATACGACTGCCCCAGTTTTTCATAAGTGCATCTGATTCTAGAGTAGCTTGTCTGGTTCTGCTTTCCTGCTCAAAAAAAAAACCCAAAACAAACCAAGCAAAATCAAGTTGGACAGAGCTCAGAGAACAGTCAGGAAGATGACTACGGAAGCAAGAAAATGCCTTATTATAAAATACAGAAGAAGCCTGCCTTGTCTGGCACAGCTGAGATGATACAGCCAGACTTGATCACAGTTTCTAAGCATCTGTGTGGAGACTAGAAGGCTCTCCAATAAAACAGAGATCGAATAATCAGAAGACAATGCTAGACAAACTCAGATGAGAAGCAAGAAGCCCATTTTAGATCTTTAGATACAGATATTTATCACTGAATGCTGTTCCAAACATGACTATTCTGATTTATTCTCTGTGACTGCACAGTAAGCATGCCACAGAAGAGACTCTTGGCAAAATGCCTTGAGTTTCTGTTGCTGAGAAGCAAAGCAATTTGATCCTAAGTCAAGGTCAGTTATGAAATTGAGACTTTCATAGCACTGAGGATGAAGAGCTCTGTAGTTCTCACCGGTGCTTTCAAAATCATTTCCTTCATAAGTTAGAAGTATCTGTAGGCTCTTTTCCCCATTTTAGTGGTTAATTTTGACATTTCAATTCCTTTGTAAGTAAAATGCACCGACAGTCTTTGCTGAAGGCTTTCACAGTGAAATTCAGAATGCTTGTAGTCTTTGCAAGGAATGGTATGAAGCAAATGCTGTTTCCCAATCCTTTCAGGGAAAGAATGTGTTTGCTTTCCTAATGCTCATGCTGAGACTTTGTATTGCAGGGTTCCCTATTTTCTCAGTGACAGAGGCTTTTCTTTAATTACAATTGCTTTGTGTTGTACAGGTGAACATAAGATTCACTTTATTCCGGGAATGATTGGCCCCTTTCTTGGTGTTACACTTGTTCCACAACCAGAAGTCCGGAATATCATGATCCCCATCTTCCATGACATGATGGACTGGGAGCAAAGAAAGAATGGCAACTTCAAACAGGTGAAGTGGCTTCCCAAGCATTTGTAGTATTCTTTTCCTTGTTACTGTGTTTGGGGAAATACTGGGGGCAAGTATCTGGGTAAGTGCTCTGAAGTAGTAAATCCTTTTCTTTAAATTGTCATTAATTCATGTGGTTATTTATCATCCACACATTCATTAAAATGGCAGATCTAAAGAATAACAGACCTTTTCCTAAACCTGACGTATTGAAGGCTGTGTGTAAAAGTATTACCAGAACCTTATGTTTTTAATCCTCTTCAACTCCCCTGATTATTACTATTGTTGTTATTTACTACTATTACTATTACAGTAGCATTTGATGATGGTCCTCTTTTTGTTTGTTTTAGCTTAAGAATAGAACAGTCCCTGCTGTGGCATGTACAGTTATAAGTACTGATACTCATAGTCAAGTTTCAGGACCTATTTACATTTTGTGTATTAAGATAAACTCTTCATAATCTTCATTTAATTCTTACTCTCAATAATGTATTCTAAACTAGAGCTCCAAGATATATATTAAATTACCTGTGGAACAATTTTCCAGTGTTTTATGAAGCATATATGAGAACTTTTTAAGATTAAAACCAGAGTAATCATGTATATTAGTGAGAATGAAATAGTTAAATAGCACAAGATGTATTAAGCCTTAATAACATCAGCTGGTGGAACCAGGAAATTACTTGTGCAATGCCAGAGAGCTGACAGATAGATGCATTATGGATTTCTGTCAAGTCATTGTAGATCACAAGCAAGGAGAGGGTAATTTTTTTAATTTTGAGCTTCTCTTCTGGAATACTGAACTGATTCTCGTCAAATACTAAAATCCTGGGAGTTCCTTTTCAAGCCCTTTTTTTATTCTCTCACATTTTAAGGTTATTTTTTCAGCAATACAGAATAATGGTGCAGTCTGATTCACGGGCTAAATCAGGTCACCCTTTAATGACTTCCAGCGACAAGAGCACCAACCCCATTTGTGTGCCATTGGGTGATTTGCTTTTCCTTCTCATCTTCACTTTCTTTGCAATTTGGCAGCTGAAAACCAGAGAAACTCAAATTATACTTGTCTGTGAATAAAAACAAGCTGTCTTTCTACAAATGCTTTCAACCTTTAGGAACCTCTGTTTTCAATACGACTGAAAGCGTGTTTTCTACAAGATTTCCCAAACTACATGAAATGGTTTTGTTTAATGTTGGGCACATTGATTTTTGTACTTGAATCAATTTAATGGCAATGTCTGATATCAAACTTGATAACAGGTATTAGACTTGGGGGGGAAATTAATACAGATTCAAAACCTCTTTATGGGAAGAGAAACATAATGATACTGTTTTGTGAAAAGAAAATGCATCATATAATCATAGGCAGGCTCAACAAATCTGGATTTAATGTAAAAATAATCTTCCAATGTAATGATGTCTGGATGACTGGAAATCACTTACCTAGCAGCAGAACCATCACAAGAGACCAGGGGCAAGCGCACCACAAGTTAGCTTCTCTGCATGGGTATCCTGTGACAGTACAGGATGTAGTATATCTGATACACTGGTTCACCCAAGTGTGTCTGAGTGATTTATTTGGTTAAGAGATAAACTTCAGAAGGTCTTTCAGGAAGAAGTGTTTCCTCCCAAAAATGTTTATTTAGACCCTGATAAGTGAAAGGATAATTTAGTATTAGTCCTGTTTCACTGAAAAATAAGAAGAGTGTGCCTATTTAACTGAGCCAAGGAGAAATAAATCACTTGCACATAGAAATGGGCAGCCCCAAGGCTGAGAAATAAAATATTAGTCCATTCTTCCTAATGTTTGGAGCTCATCTTTTACATGAGCAGCTAATCTGTGACCAATGGCTTCTTCCTCCAGGTGGAAGCTGAGCTGATTGATAAGCTGGACAGCCTGGTGTCTGAAGGAAAAGGTGATGAGAACTACAGGGAACTCTTCAGCCTGCTGTAAGCTATGCCAGTGTCTGCTCACTCTGTGTGGGACAGGGTTATTAAAAGAGTCACAGGTAGCAACCTGTGCAGTCACAGCTCCAGGGCTGATCCTCACAGAAAGCAGTAATGGGCTTTCTGGCAGGTTTTCATGGCATGGCTTAGTGAAACAGAAATACATCACTCTAATTCTGAATGGAATATAAACTCTAAATTCTGTCTTCTTTCTGTGACACCTGATAAGCTGCACAGGTAAGTAGTTACCATCCTCCTATCAAAATTTGATTTCCTAGAGAAGCAAGTGCCTTTCTTTTCACTTAGCAGTAAGTGAAATCATGGCCTTACGATTGTTTAGAAGAAGCCTGTACTGTCCGGCAAGTCAGGCCTTGTTAAAGCACAAGAGATTTTCCTCAGCATTGTCCTTTGCTTCTTCCAGTTTTTGAAGATAGTGCTCTGGTTGGCTCAGCAGTTGCAAGGTGCTTCCTCCAGAGTCTGTAATGACAGTGCGGTTCCACTCCCTTTCACACCAAACGTGTACTTACAGGATAAACTTACAGACTTCTGACTTTCCTCTTGGTTGATGACTGACCTGTCTCCAAATTTCACTTCCAGTGATCCTAGCTGATTTCAAAAGAACTTATTTTGAAATGAACTCAGAGTCCAGAGCCGTTAACCCTGAATCTTTTAGTGCTCTAGTGAGCCACAGAGCAGAATTTTAGCCATGTATCCCAGCCAATTTTATGTGGCCCTCAATAGCATGGCAGCAGTCTGAGGCTCAGCTTTTGTTTTGCTGGAGCCAATACCTGTATTTCTGTGTTTACAATGGCACATACATTCAGTTTCAAGATAGATCAGCCTGCCCTGCCTATGTGCTTATCCTTAGGAAGCTCATGAATGTATTCACTTTTGATTTGTGTATATTCAGCCTTGGGAAGTCAGGCATCTTATGTCTGCAGATAACCTCAGGCTATTTCAGGGATAAAGGAAAGAAAATATCTGTCCGTTCTTATTTTTTTTTTTATTTCATTTACCTGGCAAGGGGAATATTGTGCATTTCTTTTGCTCCAGTTGAAGATATTTGTTACCTGAAATGTTAAGAATTCAGGGACTGTGGCTGGTTAGATGATAGCAACTGGATGTAATACCAAGAAACAGCCTGGAAGTGCAGCAACCCTTTAGTTTATATTTGCTACTGACTTCTGAGAACAATGTGAACTTTGAGGAAACAGTTCCACAAAGCTAAAAAAATGCTGTGTGACAATGAACAGTTGACCCTGAATTCTGCTGTCTCAACTATACTGCTGGAATGTAAATTGGCTCCCTCAGCTGGAAATCATTCCAGTACAGAAGAGTTTTCTTCTTCTGAGGACAACTTTGGCAGCCAACAGAATTTGTTTCCTCTTGCCAGTACAGAAGTGGCAAATTCTGTACCAGAGATGGAGGTTCAGAGATGGAGTTTATTTCACATGTACATTTGCTTCCTTTTTTCAGTTTTAAAATCTGGTTTTCAGTGTTCTCACTCTAGCCTTCTCCCATCCTTCACAGCTGTCTCAGGGAGATGCTCACTGTGGTGTCTGGTTTGCTGAGCAGGAACAAATTGCCTTTATTTACAGTTTAAATAAATTATGATTTAAGGTATGTTGGTGGCCAGTTAGACAAAACTTCATTAGACATATTGACATATTAGACAATTAGACATAACTTCACAAATATTTCATAAGGAACTATATGCAGTAGGATTAGACTCCTTTCCAACTCGTGACTACTGTTTGCAGTTTCTAGGCTACAGGTAATACTGTGGGCATCAACTCTTGCCATGAGCTCGGCTTTTTTTCATAGATTTTATATGACAATGTGAAGATACTTTCTTCCTCTCCTGTCAGTTCTGTAATTTCCTTGTCTTTGCTTCATGCTGCCCGGAGTAGAACCCAGCTCTTTGGGCCTTATCCGAGGTAAGATAGTAATTCTATGAATTTGATGAGAGAGAAACCCAAGTTTTCTGTGGCTGGCTGCATGCACTGTACCACTTCTTTGCAAGTTTCATCTGCTGTATTTCCATCTCCAAACAGTTTGCTGGAGAAGATAGAGCAAGAAACATGGCGGGAGACTGGAATCTCTTTTGTTACATCAGTTACTCGTCTTATGGAGCGTCTGCTTGACTACAGGTACTTGGTTATATATTCCAAGTGTAAGAAGTGTGTAAAGAGGTAGTTCCAAATTTGCTATCAAGCCACATGCTTTTCTGATGGCAAATACTATGTAAGCAAGTCTAACCCACTGCTGTTGTACTGAGGTTTAGTCAGGTTGCTAAATAATTAATTCCTTCTATTACTGCAATGTACTTGCCTAATTCAGCAAAACAGATCCTAAATGCAAGAACGAGCTGAAATTCCTTTGCTGGACCAAGATGTGCTGAATGCCTCATGCAGGGCTAGAAAACTTTCCATCTAAGGAGAGTGACGTGTCAGCTGGTGACTCATGTGTACAAGACTCCACTCTAAATTAGGTGTCCTTTGTTAAGTTTTAGACTGAAGCTTGCAGGACTATTGTGTCAATACAGCTGAGCTTTCTTTCAGTTACAAGAGTATTTTAGTTTCATATATATACAGACAGACATTCAGAGATGTCTTTATGGAATGACAGACAATTTGAAATTAAATGAAACTGCCCCAAATATTTCTATCTTTAGCCGACTGACAGGAGTGCAAATTATTTCTGCTGCTTCTGCTGTTCATTATAGGTAAAAACCTGTGACTAGGCTGGGTATTATTTTCCGTGCTCTCTGGTTTGCTGCTTTTATTATCCTTACCAGTTTGATCAGATCTCCTGCTTGTTTCCCCACAACAGCTCCTGTACAGTTGCTATGCCAAGACCAGGTATTGCAAGACCTTTAAAGGGAATGCAAGGGAGCTTTTCTTTTTTCAGTGACATCTGCTGTCAACACAACTTTGCTGCACAGATACACCTTTCATGCTTAATTGAGGAACAGATACCAGGTTTTGCTTTTTTAATACACATCAAATCTTTTCAGTCCCAGAACAGGATTTTGGAAACACACCAGCATCTCTTGGAGTCCAGCTGCCAGTTAGTCAGTGCTGTAGTTCTCAAGACCATTTGCTGTGTCACTGCTTTAAACATGTCTCTTCTTCACAGTTGAATTTGACTTTATCTCAAGTCACAATTAGTAATTTCTGAAGCCTTTTAACTTTTTGTATGGCTTGAATAGGAATGATTTCTAAATTATTCCATAAACTATAGATAAATTTTGTGATTTACCTATAAAAAGTGAGCAGTCTAGTCAGAATTACTGAGGTTGGATCTTTCAGTGTGCCAGCAGTACACTGGATAGGTGAATTCATGCGAGCTAATGCTTTGACTAGGAAACTACTAAGTATTTACATCTGTACAAATAATATTCTTTCACTTTTATAGTAGATTTTGCATTCAGATGATTTTTGGCCACTATTACATGATTTTTGTTCTGATTGTTGTGAGAAATGAAGTAGCAGTCATTACAGGTGCGTGTTCTCTGAAGCAGACATGTAAGAGGACACTCAGTTCCCGTATCATTTAAGCCATAATATGGAGGTTTTTCTTAGAGGAACTTCATAAAGTATATGATGAACTGTTGCTTCTGATCTAAGGAAACTCTGGAGGATAAGACAGCTTCAGATTTATTTTCAAAGGACTTTTTTCACAGATACATGTTTCAACACTGTCTGCTTTCCTAGGGACTGCATGAAAGGAGAGGAAACAGAAAACAAGAAAATTGGCTGCACCGTTAACCTTATGGTAAAGATGTTTCCTTTCTCTCTTTGTACTTCTGTGCAATGCTGTCAAAACTGGGAAAGGTTGGGGTAGGAATCTGTTTCAGGCAAGCGTAATAGCTTCAGAATCCAAGCACTGGGATGACAGAACAGAACAGCAGGTATTGTGCCTGAATTGGAGCCAAATGGGTCCGGTTCCTCAGGGCCTTGTCCAGCTATGTTCTAAGTATCCTTGTGACAGGTTCCACAACTTCTGTTGCCTTTTCTTTCATCTTTTGACTACCTTTGCTTAAAAAAAAGTCACGACAAGATAAAATTAGGGGGTTAAATCAATGTGGATATGAAAAGAATTATTACTTCTCTTTCACACGAATAATGTATTCTCTTTTCAATACCTTTATACACACACAGGGGCTCAGTAACAGCTCTCTCTTTTCTTTCACAGAATTTCTATAAATCTGAAATTAACAAAGAAGAGATGTACATCCGCTACATCCACAAGCTGTGTGACATGCACCTACAGGCTGAGAACTACACGGGTTAGTAACACATCATATTGGGGTCTGCTTGAAATCCTGTGGAAGGTTTTGACCTTCCCAGCATTACCCTCTAACATCAGATTCATTCTTTGGGAAAGAATTCTATGAATCAGTTCTGACAATTGGGAAGGAAAGCATCACAGGATCACAGAATCTTTTGGGTTGGAAATGACCTCTGGAGATCTTCCAGTCCAACCCCTGCCAAGGCAGGGCCACCCAGAGCACATTACATAGGAACATCTCCAGAG
Source organism: Agapornis roseicollis (assembly GCA_002631895.1). Taxonomy (NCBI): domain Eukaryota; kingdom Metazoa; phylum Chordata; class Aves; order Psittaciformes; family Psittacidae; genus Agapornis; species Agapornis roseicollis. Next base: position 123,954 of record NDXB01015121.1, on the reverse strand, counting down.
AGGGAGAGTCCACAGCCCCCCTGGGCAGCCTGTTCCAGTGCTCTGCCACCCTCAAGAAGCTGAGGTCCAGCTCATTCCCTCAAGTCAAATAACATATATCTGTGCACACACAACCATGTAACTATTTGGTTACATTCTGAATTTTGCATTAAAGTGTTCTAAGAGAAAAACCGATCCAAAATATCACAAGAGTGGATCAAATTTAGAGGAAGTTTAAACTCACAAAACCACCATTATATTATCATTTGTCATATTTCCCTGCACTGTAGTATTTAGAGATCACTTAGAAAGTGTAAAGAATCCAATTCTGTCTTGTTCAAGTTCTGTTTACAGCTGCAGATTCCAAACTTAGTTACATATCTGAATGTCTAACCAAGCATTTAAATCAAGGAAGGGTAAAAAGGAACTTGACATATTTGTACCTAAAAATCAGGTTTGTAGGAAGCATCTTTTTGCAGCTATTTTAGGTAATTGAATAATTGATGATCATCTAAGACTTGACAATTTTGTCTCAGGTTGTAAATCAGAAATTACAGGCTGTTTAGGAAGCAGGTCTAGTGACCATTCAACTGCTGGCTCTATTTGTTTGTTGTCATTGATTCAGTGTTCAATAATTGCATTTCCAACAGAGGCTGCATTTACTTTGCTTTTGTACTGTGAGTTGCTTCAGTGGGAGGACAGACCTCTGAGAGAGTTCCTGCATTATCCATCTCAGTCAGAGTGGCAACGTAAGGAAGGTCTGTGCCGTAAGATTATCCATTACTTCAACAAAGGGAAGGTATGCCAACTTCTTCTCTCTTCCAGCAGCTTCCTTCCCTTTTTCTGACTTACTTAGGGCTTGCAAGCCTGTCTTTTCAGTTCTGGAAGTAAATTTGTATCAGAAGTTTTTTCTAAGTTGACACGTTGCTTCTTGTCTTTCTGGATAAAAGAAAAATAGACAAAAAAATGGATATGGGTATTTCATGATGCATAACATTTGGAACTAGTTTAGGTAGGCCAGCAGGAAAAACACCAAAACATGTTTAGACCTTAAAACCAAACTCTGGATCACCTAATGTGGCAGAATAACACCAGTTCCATAGCTTTTGGGGTCAGGACCACATTTTGTAGTTGTCTATGTAGATTGCTGTGTTATGACTCACTTCAGGATTTGTTTTGTTTCTAAGCTATAGAAGTAAATGGCAGGCAGTGCCCTTTATTAAAAAAGACTTAAGTCTTTGCAGTGTCACTGTTCAAGTGGCTTTCAATTAAAGTGCAGTTCCATCCATTGCACAGGAAGAAAATCAATACATTCCAATTTCACATATTCAGTTTGGTTTTCCTACAGGAAGTATTTTTTTTACTTGCTGTAGAGGTGGGTGTTAAGTCCCTTGTGTCATGTGCTTGGGGAACATTTCAGAGATGAGCCTTACAAGTGATATCGCCTGTCAGAATGTTCTCAGATTTTTCCTTTCTCTAGAAAAACTCCTGCAGCTTCTATTACTGGAAGATAACATCTGTGTGTGCGCCTCGGGGTTGGTTTTGCCAGTGATAACAATGACAGTGGCATTAAATACAAATGTGATTCGGTTCTCATATGGGGCTGCCATTCCAGCTCCTTCTTTCCTAGCCCTGATAATAGAAAGTTGCATTTGGCAGCGATATTCTCTGCAGAACCTACAAAAGGAAGTCAGATTCCTGTGTGTAGGAAGAAATGGCCTATTTATGAAGAAGTGATTCATTAAGAATAATTATTTATGGGGTTGTTTTTACAGGAATTGTTCTTTTGTAATAACAGTGCCTATGGTTCTCTGCACTTTCAGAAATTCTCAGGGTTTTTCAGGTTGCACCTGAATTACTGATTTGTGCAAATACTGCAGTCCTGTGCTGCCTGAGCAGACAAAGATCATCTAGAGACTATGTAAAAGAAGTGAGCCTGTATTTTTAACAAAACCAGGCACTCCATGGATGCACTGAAGGGACTGAAAACTTGACGGATGTAGTTTCACTGTAAAACTCCGAACCAATTACAGTGTTAATCTCTTGAGGGTTTTTTCCCCACTGAATGTTTTTGGAATTCTTTGACTTTGTCTTTTAATCCTCTTTCATTATAAATGGTAACCAAATAACTAAGTAATCCACTTAAGCAGTGTATATGTCACTCAAACTGTGGAAGTCAAAGATGCTGAGAAGCCAAATTCCCCTGCTGCTTTTCAGCACTCTTTCTGTTGCTGCGTAACAGGGAACAGTTCAGGGAGTACAAGGGATTTGCTTCCCTCACCATATGTCTGATAGCTTCTTTCTGTGCTACCCTTCTCACGTCCCAAAGAGTAGAATGTGTTGTTCTGTGTCCTGTTGCATTTCTAGACTTAAATTTCTCATGCTGTTCCTGGCATCTCCCACTAAGAGAGGAGATCAAAGCAGCATTAAAAGGAAGTAAAAAATATCTGCATCTGCAAGGATTTTCTCAGCACAGCAGTGGGGTAAAACTATGGCTGCAGACTGCCTTGTGAGTTTGATATAAAGGCCACGTCAGTGGAGAGCAAGGAGTGGTGGTGTGGCCCATGGCAGGCCTGGAACACTGCAGTGGGATGCAGAATTGAGTCACTCCTATTCTCAATATTGTTGGCAGCAGCCATGTGCTGGGAAGGAACAAAGGTATTGAAAGCCCTTTTAGCCTTCACTCTGGTTGTGTGCTCCCTCCTATTGATTCCTGGTATGCTTTGAATTGGTTTCTGGCTCAGTCAGCAGAGTGTGCAGGTGCAGAACTGTAATTGAAGATTTTTATCTTTTTTTAAAAAGAACTTGCAATTTTGTCCGTTAAAACTCAAGGTTTTCTGGTTGAAGAAGACTGTAAATAGAACAGTTTGAACCCGACTGATCACGCTTCTGGACAGCAGTAGCTTGAAAACTACACAACCCTCTTGTTCACTGCTAGAATTCTGACCAGCTCCAGTTGCAGCATTACTGTGTGTATTCTCCTTTGAGCCAGCCAGGCGCTCTGAGAGACCCAAAGCTGTATTTCCAGAGTCATTTATTTTTAGATCATGTGCTCCATAACCAACATTTAAATTCTTCTTGTGCACTCTCATGTAAATTGTATTTCCAAAAGAAATCTACACCCTGGGATGTGAGTGGATATAAGCTGGCACTTACAGAAGCCAATTGTCTCTATCTGTGCCTCCTTGTGTGCAGTCAGTAGCACTCAACTGAGAGTTCCTGGTGCCATAGGAGAAAGCTGCAACAATTGTCATATTGAATGTGTTTTTCAAGTGAAGATACAGAACATGCAACCAGATCAGACCTCAGCAAAACAGAAAGTTGTGATGAGGGAAATTAACAGTGGACACATTAGGAAATTATTTGAAGGGCGGAAGAACGATGCTTTGGAGGGAAGCGATGCTTGCACAGCACATGGAATTACATATTAACTTTCTAGACTGTGAGGATGGTTCTCATGAACATCACAGCTTTTAAAACTGAGGATCCCAGTGACTCAGATACCCTTTCATTCTTTTTTCCTTTCAAATATCTTCAAACTCTTTTTTCTAAGAAATTACCTGTATATTGTGTTACTTTGCTTCTCTATCTCATGTCGTAGCTGCAGAATATTCAGGTAGCAGAGTGAATTTTATGTGTGTGGAAATCCCACTGAAACAGAGAGAAAGTCTAAGTTAGGGTGACAGGAATGGTATCAGGGTACATGTAAAAGAGCTGGTATAAAGAGAAGTAAGATGTGAAAAGGAGCTTGAAAAGGTCACATCTTTAGGATCACCTTGAGGGGAAGACAGCCAGCTAGCTTTCTGCTTCTGTCCACAAGGTAGATCAGAGAATTCTGTATCATCCCATTTGGAAGTGATACTCTGCTCACACTCTGTATGACCAAAGCCATTGTTTCCTGGCCAGATGTTTTAGAAGAGACTTTTCCATTATTTCAAGTGAATATAGATCAAGTAAAGACTGAAAATCTGTGTATAGTATCTCTCTAAAGAATGTCGAAACCTGTTAAGCAATGCAATAGTGCTTGTGTTTGCAAATACAAACACTGAACTGGTTGCTGCTGTTGATCTCAGTTCAGTGTATCAGTTTGTATGCCATGGATTTTGACAACCCACAGTGAAAATCCTGTTTGAGATCACAGATACCTGAGTAATATTCTGAGTAGTCAAGTACCTGGTCTTTTAGTTACTTTCTTGTATGCATTATATTTAGCTAAATAAACCGCAGGCTTTCCATCATCTCAAATTACTGTCAGAATATCCCAGTTGATTCTGAAAGAATCTTCTATTTAGCAAATTCTTATGTAAGTTTTTGTAATTAACTGAACCTAGAGAGATGTACAATCATTATTTTTGCCTTTTTAGTTCTTACTAAATCCCTTATTTTAATAAAAAGAGTTCCTACATGTAGTAGTTTTGCTGTTCAGCAAATAGCTATTTGCCTACATGTAGTAGTATTTGCTATTTTGCTACAATACTAGATGTAGTAGTTTTGCTATTCAGAGATAAAAAGCTTTCCTGATATTAAGGATGAGAGACCAAACACTACAAATGTGTGTGAAGTAGTGAAATGTGTTGTAAAGTACTTAATACACTAAATCAAACAGTGTAGAGATTCATTTTTAAATGCAGATACACGTAACCAGGAAAACTATTTCCATATTGAGTGCTAATATTTTACATAATTACTGTTAATTGCTGTTACCAGTAATTCACAATATTGCTACAAATATTCCTAAAACCTTAGGTGATAGTCTAACTCAAACATTCATTTTGCTTCCACTACAACAGAGTCCCAGTTAAAACACCTGGCAAGTTAGCCCAGTAATGCATAAAAGTTAATCCAGTAAAGGTTCAACTGAGACCTTGGGGTTCCTTTATGTAAGCGTGGTAACAAACAGTCCCCCCCTAGAGGCTTCTTATCTCTGCAGGTTAAAGATGATGGAGAGGAGATTTCAGTTCAAGGTGTAAAATAAGCGCTTTAATAAAAAGCTAAGTGATGTAACAGGAGTCTTTCAGGGTGGGGTGCCCAAACTCAGTCTCTCTCTGCCTTACCTCTGAGGGCAATGTGTATGGTGTGCTAGGAAAGATTTATTGTATGCAGACTGGAAGTTTTTTTTGCTTTCAGTTCTGAAAATGGGTATTCACTCAGAGCAGTAATAAAGGTCAGTTCTGAGGGTGTTCTATCCCTGTATTTGAGTGTTTCCCATTGCTTGACAGTTTTGTGCTTTCAGTAGGAAGCAGCAGCCCTATGCATTTTGCTGGGAACTAAGCCCCAGCCCCAGCTCTACTCCAGGAAGTTCTAGTGCAGAAAGCAAAGGATATTGGGGGTAGGTTAAAGGGGTGTCTAAGAAACAAGTGTTAGTTGTATTATCTTTCTCTGCATAAGTTCCCAGTCTCATGAATGAACTGTCAAAAACAAGCAGTATGTGTGTGTAATTTCAATGGAACATATGCCTCCATTACCATCTTGAAGAAGGAATCAATCTGATACTTAATGGAAACCGTTTCATCACACTGCATTTTCACATCTAATCCCTGGCACTTCATACCAAATGAATTCCCAAAATTGAGTTTCCATATTCCTCTCAGCTGCGCTGGTAATAACAGTCTGTTTGCTGTGAGTGTGATCTGCTTTGGTTTCACAGAGTTGGGAGTTTGGAATCCCGCTGTGCAGAGAACTGGCCATCCAATATGAAAGCCTCTATGATTATCAGAGCCTCAGCTGGATTCGAGTAAGTAGCAGCAGTTTCTCTCATCTAGTCCAAACTCATGCTCAAAGCAGGGCCAACAATAAATTCAGACGGAATTTGCTAGAAACACACATATTTCATTTTAATTGCAAAAATATGAAGGACAGCTTGTGTCTCACTTGACATGGGAGGAACAAGAGAGAAAGAATGAAGTCAAATGTTTCTGGTGTTCTTAGCTACTTAAAAGAACCAGTAAAACCAAGCACATGATGAAATCAGGGCACATTTGCAGCACCGTGCTTGAATCAGAAAGTCAAAGTTCAGGTTTTTACTTAAAAGCTTTATGAATGTGAAAATATTTCATTCTGCTTTTGTCCCTTGGGGTAGCACGCATGTATCCAGATTTAAGATTTAGGCTATGTGGATGTATTCTTATACACAGTGGTTTAAATTCTCTCTAAGAGTCAAATTTACTCTTATCCAAATATACCTGTCTAATTAGGACTCATGAACTCCGCTTCTGAAGAACCTGTTTTCCTCAGAGTGACCCTAAAGAAAGTTTAGGTGACTTTCTTTATTGCAGACATGTAGAACATCCTGTTGTACAGGAAATACCGTAATCATGAATGATGAGCAGGGTAAAGGCTTAGTCAAGTTGTGAGTCAAAGACTTTCTTTCCTAAAACATCAATAAATCAGCTATTCTTGCTGCTGCCTCATTATCATTTAGATCTGCTGGCAGGTGAATAGCATCTCAGCTGATCAGCAGAACCAGTTCACCTCATCCTTTCACTCACCTGTGTTGGATCGATTTTCTGTTCAGGTTTCCTAAATCTGTGTTGCCTTGAACCAACTTGAATTTCTCCCCACTCTAAAGAGTTCTTCTCTGTGCCATTCACATCATTCAGCACATCCCTTTACTTTTCCTGCAGCGATTTTGGGATTTTCTCCATTTTAGAAAAGGTATTAATGGGTGTGGGAACCGAGAACAAAACCTTGATACAATGTTGGAGCTCAGAGCTGCTGTTAGGGTTCCCTGCCGTGGAAGCAATGATGTCAAACTGCTGCTTCCCTTTAAAAAGCTATCTTTTTGCTATAATGAAATTCCTGTGAGCCTTTCAACTGAGATTCAGTTTGGGAAGGGGTCTTGAAATCCCACTCTGGATATAAATGCTAGCACAGTGCCACAAAGCTAATAATTGGAACTAGAGAAAAGTCCTTTTACTTTTTCAAAACCCCTTTTTCTTCCATGTTAAACCTACTGGTGCACAGAGCTGTAGAAGATTTAATTTTGTTTCAATCTTTTCCATGCCCCTCAACTCAATTAAGGCAAACTCAATTGACTTGATGTAATTTCCCAGGCAGTGGTATAGATTTTGAGCTGTAGGAAAGAATAGGACGCTGTGAGCTAGGCAACATAGATCTTAATCTCAGCTCTGCCATTAATTCTGCAGCGCTAAGAAGATTACATGCAAGACCTGTTTAATTTAAAATGAGATACAACAACAAGATTTTCATGTTGTCTCCAGAACTGTAGAATGAGTGTGAGGATCCTATAGTCTGTTCCACCATGAACAGAGACTGTTTCATTAGTCATTTTTAACAGAATTTTTGTCTTTTCATGCAAATAATGGGAGCAAATGGGTAATGTGATGTCTGAATGTGTCCTGAGATTCTAATGTTTAAGGGTCTGATAGCAGCTTTTTTTGTCCTCCACAGAAAATGGAAGCCACCTATTATGATAATATCATGGAGCAGCAGCGCTTAGAACCTGAGTTTTTCAGAGTTGGCTTTTATGGTCGGAAATTCCCATTTTTCCTGCGGGTAAGCCAGGCTTATGCAAAATATGACAAAGTGGCCAGGCTCAGAGTAGCAGTTACAGGCTTTGTACTTTTGCTGTGGAGATATGGTGTCTGCTACCCAGCTTATGTTTTTTTACACCTGCACAAGTAGAAACAGCTTTCTGGCTGAACGGAAGGATGGGGTCCTTTGGAAATGTTCTTGGGAATGAAGAGCAGAAGTTTGTCATGTTTGTGTATTTTTAATGACCTGCAGATGCAGCACAAACTGCCTCTATATTAAGCAAAATGCTGTACTGCAGCAATGCTGGGTCATTACTCAACTAATTTTCATCATCTCAAATTCTCAGGCTTTAAAAAGTCTCACACGACAGAATGATTCTAATACCAGAGTGATGACTCTTATGCTAGCTGCAAGCAAAAATTTCCTCTTTCAACAAAAGCCTAGCAGCTTCTCTGGCCATGTTCTCACTTGGAGCTTATTGTCTGCTGGTGCAAACAACATCAGCTGGGACTGCAGTCCATTTTAAAAGTGCAGTTACCTTCTTTTTCTAATGAGGAATCAAAATGGACAGTTGTTCATCCCATGTCTTCTGTTAGTTCAGAGCAAGGAAGGAATATAATCTGACAACTGCTGCAAGAGCCGTCTACAGATTGATAGTAAATGCCATCTAGCTTGACAGGCCAAGCTAACTTAAGAGCATGCTTTCAAGGACTGGAGGTGCATGTTTTGTGTTCTCTCTAAAAAAGTAGCTTGTCAGGAGATGGCACCACTCGAGTTAGACAGTCAGAAGCCACAAAAAGCCAAACTGTACCATTTTGAAAACTGCAGTCTTTAAATTTCCCTCTGATTTGGGGCTGGTGGTTTCGGGGATTTTTTTTTTTAACTAGAACTTAAACATTGGTGTTTAATTACAGTCTTTAAATGGAAGCATGGGCAGGGGAAATAAATGCAAGCTGGAATTAGCCAAGGTGAAAACACCAATGGATAAAGAAGTGGCTTCATGTTATTCAAAGGTGAAGAGTGCCATAATGTAGCAGCCTATATGGGTTTGTGAAACATACCTGCAGAGGAATCTGAAGAAGTGACAGGTGTTGCAGTACTGAGCAGTAGCAGCCCTTTGATGATCTCCATACAATCATAGAATCCTAGAATGGTTTGGGTTGGAAGGGACCTTAAAGCGCACCCAGTTCCAACCCCTGCCATAGGCAGGGACACCTTCAACGAGACCAGGTTGCTCCAAGCCCCATCCAATCTGGCCTTGAACACTGCCAGGGATGGGGCAGCCATAACTTCTCTGGCACCCTGAGCCAGTGCCTCTCACAGGGAGGACAACTGACAATTTCTTTTTCATATCTAACAACAGATGTTTCATAAAATGAATGACAACAAAGTCGTTATGGTACATAAGCATTCCTACATTTGAAGTAATATCAGTGAATCTGACTTCTCTTACGATGTTGTGGAAGTTTTCTCTTGCACCCTTGCATGGCCGAGGTGCTTCACACCACACACATTTCCAGTGCGCAGCACTTACTGTTTGTGGAACAGTCTAACAACATGGGTACTAGGCTGGAGACGTTAACAGTGAACATGAGCATACATAATTATAATCTTGTTAATTCTGCAATTATATTTGGTAGCAGTACTTCTGATAGCAGATTACTAATGTAGCAATTTCATTAAAAGTCATCCTCCTCCTTTCTCTCTCTAATGATCCATACAGCGTACACATTGCAAAGCACAGCCTAAGCCCATTAGCAATCACATCAGCATGGATCACACTGTAAAGAGATTGGAAGTAGCTATTCTAGAGAAGAAAAAGATTTACAAGGATTTAAAATTTTCAAATGGATATGGGAGTGATTTAAAATGATCAAATAACTCCATGCTCTTTTCTCATTTATTTGTCTATTGCTGTATAGCTTAAGACAGAACATAACTTCTTTCTACATCTTTAAGGACCCTTTGTCTAGAAATGCCATTGCTCATGTTTCTATGGATTCTGCATCTATTTCTAGCCTTCCTACATAACTAAACTGAAACTGTCCATGTCTTCCACCTACCAGAAGTTCAAGTAAGACCTGACAAGCCATGTTCTGAGATCTTGTGTTGGCAAGTCTATTACATTTAGCTTTGAGGTGTTTTCAGGGCATTATTTTTAGAATCACAATAACATTATTTATAGGCTTACAGTTTTCTGGATTGCTGCAATCAAAAACTAAAATAGAGAATGCAATGCCGTGAAGAGATTCACCTTCAAATATGGACTCACTCCAAATTTAATAATGGCTGCAATGTTTGAGCATTACAGACTGGACTGTCAGGATGCATCATGCCTTTTGTCTCCCAGTTCATTGGTTGCTGTGAGCGATACGTACAAAGTGACATACATCACAGCTGGAACATGAGATCTGCTCCATAAAGTTGAAATGCAAAGCCAAAGATAACTGCACTCCCTGGCTGTGTTTCATGATTAGGGTTTGCTGCTTTCTCTTTGATTTTGCTATTAGATCAAGAACTGCTCGGCCAGAACCCTTTTCCAGAGCAATTAACAAAACATGATTGCATATACTGTAGCTTCCACATGCAGGAAATGGAAGGGGAGGAACTGTTCTTTGGTTTATGAAGGTGAAAATTCTTCCTGTACTTCTAGTTACTGCTACAAGTAGAAGAGTTAAAACTAGGGTTAAGACACTGCAGGACAGACTTTATGACACTGAGGACTTTAGAAATCCTGTGCGTTGCTGTTTGAGATGGCTCAAAAAGCATCCAGGAACTCTCCACAAGTGGTTTAATGCCTCACGAGGCATATCTAAGTGGAAGCTTTCCATTACTAGCAGAAACAAAGTTTTGTTCATCAAGAGGGAAGTGCTTTTAGGGCTGAAGGGGAATTTGCTAAGTGGCCAGTGAGAATTCTTGGTAAAGCTTTTCCATATTACTCCTCTATAGACAGGGGATTTCCTGAGGATGGATTGTTCAGCATGATCAGAGGAGGATTGTATGGCTGTGACAATACAGCAGTGATGAAGCAGTGATTTTTGTGAACAGTTTGTTATGACTCCTCTCTAAGGATAACTGATAAATTGGTAAACATATCTATCTCCCACTGTTCTATAGAATGCTGAGGACTTTTATCCATCTGGTGTAAATTGTATTTGACAGCAGCTTTCCCAGTGTAGAGCAGTGAGCTGGTGACTTGGTATTAAGTTTTGATTGATATGTTTCAGTATAGTCCATTTTAAAAAATATCCCTTTTCAGTTGTCTGAAAAGCAAATAAGAAAAGACAGTAAGACTGAATGCTCTGTGTATATGGATCAGAAGCATCTTTCTGCTGAGAGGTTGCTGGAACAGTCTACTTATTCATCACTTCTTGATGAAATGCATTGTAAAAAAAAAAAGGAAGGAATTATTCCTATACCAGCTGTGTTAAATGCACATTTTACTCTCACATTAGCATATTGACACTGTCATTTGTCTTTGGGTTTGAAGCAGTAAAATCTAAAGTGAGATAAAAGCCAACAGAATTTAACTTAATTTTAAGGAGACTAATTTACGCTTGTCCTTCTTGCAGAACAAGGAGTATGTTTGTCGGGGCCACGACTATGAGAGGCTGGAAGCCTTCCAGCAGAGGATGCTAAGTGAATTCCCACAAGCCATTGCAATGCAGCACCCAAACCACCCGGATGACTCGATACTGCAGTGTGATGCCCAGTGTATCCTTCAATGATATGAGTAGAACAACTGTGGTGTAGATCACAGAGAAGGGAGGTACTGAGAAGCTCATCAACCTGGACACCTCAGTTCCTCAGTGCCTTAGGTACAAAACTATGTAGAAACCCACACCCCTGTCTATAGCAGACATTAACTGTGTTACACACTCTTGAAAAGAAGCTTAGTGTGTTACGTGCTTTTGAAAAGAATGGTCATGTCTGCTTAGTCGCATCCTTGTGTTAGCTTTCCATCAGCATTGCCATAATGTGTGTTTTGTGTCCTTAAAAGTATTCTTGGTATCTTCTCTTGGAGAATACTTTGTTGGGAATGGATAGTAGTTCCAGAGTGTTATTTTCCACTGTGTTTTATTTTTCACATCAGTATTATTATATTTGCAGTCTCCCTTTTCCTTTAAACTGCTGAACCATTTCATACCTAAGGCTTTGAATCTCATTTCCTCTCACTGGTAGTCTGTACTGTGATTTGATGCAACCAGTACAATTCTATATATGTTTAAGGACTGAATCATATAACATCTAATGTGTCTGCAGAGACTTGTGGAGATTTCAGTCATAAGAACACTGCTGTTTGGCTTGTGTGACAGCAGCAAAGATATTGCACAGGCCTTTAACCGTCAGGAAATTGTCATCATGTGAACTCTCCTGAAATAGGTTGCTGTTTCCCACTTGTCTTTTTTAACACATGCTTTTCACTCTTCTTTGCTGTATAACACTGGTACTTTCATAGACACAGGGGTTGTTTGTATTTGTACTTCGGTTGGTTTGTTTATGATTGCAGAGAGCTTCTCTGTAACACTGAGGTTAAAGTGGTTTAATTAAACTGTACTGTAAATTGATGGAATGAGGACACATTTGGTTTGTAGACAAAGCTGAAGTATCTACGGTGAAATCTGTTAAGCAGAAATATTATTTGGATACTTAAGTGCATTGACTGAAGTTTTTGCACAAATGAGGCACCTAGCTCTAATAAAACTGACAGGAACTGGGTATTTTCCCTGCTTTAGGTATTTTGGATGTCTTACTACATACTCTCTGCATCCTCGGTTATCATCCTCTCTGGCTAATCTGGCTGTGAGGTTCTATAACTCTGTAGGCTCTCCTAGGACTCTAGTCTAGCATTCTGTTGTTTCACTTGCAAAAGAAGAGTACTGGAAAATGCAGGGGAGCATGACTTACTGAATTCACCATCCTTTTTGTTCCCACAGCAGGGATAGTTTTTCTGTTTGATGTCCTGTGGCTTTCTTTGACTACCTGATTTACAGATCTACAGATCTATGCAGTGACTCCCATCCCAGACAATATAGATGTGTTGCAAATGGACCGTGTCCCTGATCGCATAAAGAGCTTTTACCGAGTCAACAACATCCGGAAATTCCGCTATGACAGGCCCTTCCACAAAGGCCCAAAGGACAAGGAGAATGAATTTAAGGTAGAAGTAGCGAATAAGCAGTGTTTAAGTGTTCATCTCTTCAAGGCAAATACTGTCTTGTTATTTTATGCTGATACAGTCTTTCAAGTAACCCTGATTTGATGGCCAGAGATGCTGTAGTAACTCAAATAGCAAGTAGCTGTTACATCTAAAGGTTACACACCTGACCTGATAAAAGCATTGTCTAGTTTAAAGGTGCGTTGTTGTAGTGCCAGGAAGAATGCATTTTCAAGCAAGGATGGGGCTTTTTTCGTTTGGCTGGATTGTTCATTTCTTCCTGCCATATCTATGTCCACAATGTCATCTTGGTTCCCTTGACTGACCTTAAAAAATAAATGGAGATCTTGAATGTGTTGCTTTAGAGCATACTGAATTCTGGGTTTGTTGTTCCAAGTGACTTTCAACATGACATTCTGCAAAATGAGTTACTGCTCAGGAGGTTGATGTATTCTTTTCTGAACTTTACCCACTTAGCACCTCTAGTAAGAGTACAGATGATGTGACTGTGATTCACCTTGTACCTCACATCCTCAATTACTCTTTGCAGAGCTTGTGGATTGAACGAACCACTCTGACCTTAACTCACAGCTTGCCTGGGATTTCTCGTTGGTTTGAAGTGGAGAGAAGAGAGCTGGTAACATTCATAGTTCCCGTGATTGGGGTTTGAAATGATGAGTTACTGAGAACATGGGATAGGCAGCTTAAAGCTCCTTTGACTGAAATCTTGCAGTTTAAGATGATGACGTTTACCAGTATATGTCCTTTTTCTACCACTTAGTCTAAACAATTGCTGAACGTAACCAGGGAAATTATGTGAGGGAACATGACACTATAACGGAGACAGTGCCGAAAAGATGCAATAATTGTATCATTGCCATGTCTTCAGAATACAGAAAGAAGCTATCACAATTTGGTGACCTGAAATACAGCATTGCCAACAGTGAAGCTTATTATGTAGCTTATTTTGTGCAAAGCAGTAAAACTAAGAGAGATCACTGAACAATCCCAGAGTATCATTTCATTGCAAGGAAGGTAATAAATCTCAGTGAAGTGTCCATGGAATAAACTATATTTTATTGCCTTTGAGGTTGAAGTAAGTCCTTTGGAAAATGCCATTCAAGTGGTTGAGAACAAAAACCAGGAGCTGAGAACACTGATAAGCCAGTACCAGCATAAGCAAATGCATGGTAACATTAATCTTCTCAGCATGTGTCTGAATGGAGTGATTGATGCAGCAGTTAATGGGGGAATTGCACGGTACCAGGAGGTAAGCCAGACTCTGCTTCCAAATTTACTATCACCTTTTGTCATTTTTATTTCCATTTCTGTTTCGAAGAGAGTATGACTTAAGAAGATAAGTAATTTTCACCTACATTATCTAAATATGAGGCCAAAACCCCTACTTGATTATTCTGCATCACTGCATAACCACATGTCAACAGGAGGATCCAGAGATGGAGCTGGAATATTGCATTGCAGTAGGAGTGGTTGACAGTGGGGTTTCTCAAGAATTGAACTTGGCTTAGCTGAAAATCTTCACTTGGCAGGAAAGGGTGGAACAGGTTGTTTGTACTGCTTACATTATACATTTATTTTGCAATACAAGCATGTAATGGGACTCATGGTAGTTGAGACTGATTGGGCCTGTAATCAGGGAAACCCACAAATTTGTACTACTCAACCATTATCTTTGCTTGCCTAATTTCAGACTCACTGTAACCCTAAATTGATCTTACATCCAGTATGTTAGTGGGCATCATCTTTGGCAAGCTGTTACTTAAACTCTGCATTGCAAAAGGTAAGTCTAGGGTGAAATACTGCAAAATGGCAGCAGTGGTCCAGGGGTGTGGGACACATCTTCCCTATAGAGCCATGAAGAGAACACTCTCAGTGCCTTACATTAGTTACCACTTCACTCACTTAATTCCTGTATCTTTAGGCAGTTCTGTGAAAGAAACTATGTAAAATTCAAAGAACTGAATGATACAAGGCTCAGGGGTATTGCTTATCACTGTCATGTGGAGAAACCTGGTCAGATCTTCATCTCAGTTGCTAAAACCATACTGTAGTTTTACCCAGATCCCAGAGTGCTAAAAGCAATAAAAATGAGCTGCTGCTGTTAACTTAATGTATTTAGTTTTCCTAAGATGTTTGGACCTTTTCCTCTCATCCTTTGACACCAAGTTACAGTGTCATCTTCCAGTGAGCAGAAGGCTTTTTTCTTTTTTTCCCTTTTCCTACAGGCTTTTTTTGATAAAGATTATATCACAAAGCACCCTGGAGATGCAGAGAAGATCACACAGCTCAAGGAACTCATGCAGGAACAGGTACTGGTTTTCAGATGCAGAAGAACATTACTACAGTGTTTGGGTTCATCAGCAGTCAGTCTAGACATATCAGATCCAACTGATTCATTCAGAAGCAAACAATTTTGATACAGGAGATCTGAAAAACTAGGAAGATGGCCAAGGAGTTTATGAACAAGCCATTCACCTTATGGGATGTGAGGTGAAGCTCAGCTTGAAGTACATTAATTTTGTTGTCTCCATTTCTTATCCAGTAGGCATCTTGCTACGTTTCAAGACTGCTGTTCATTTTTGGCATTTTGAGTTATGTCTTCCCAATAAATACCAAAGACAGAGACAGAAGAGGTCAAGCTTGTGCTTAAACTGGCAGAATTGCTTAGTGAGACTTAATGCCTGTTTATATTATCTGCAGTTTTATTTTTCTTTAGTGTCCCTGTGAACTATCTTGATAGATAAACCTAGCTGGATGCTTTGATGGGAGCAAAATCAGAAAATCACATCCCTCATAACTGACAGTGTGCCAAGATATACCCCATTAAACATTGTGTCCAAGTCTGAATAGAGCTGCCTGGCCTGTTTCTGCAATAAATCACTTAACTGCATTTCAGATTTCCCATCTGTAAAATAAAGATAATGCTTATCTCCCTTCAGTCCTCAAGAGGATGTTTGAAGATTAATTAGTTATTGTTTGCACAGTTTTTGCATCATGTAGGGAATTATATACATCTTCAGCCTACTAACATCACTATTTTCTTTCATCTGAGATCTTATATAATCTCATTCAACCACTAGTATTGTATGTTTAATCTCTGAAAAAGTGACCTTTGAAAACAGATAATGAGCAGCAGAAAGAGTGACTGTGCGTTGTCACTGCTGCTGTTCTGCCTGAGTATCAGAAACTCCTTTTAGAAGTTTCTGTTGGCAACTTTGACCCCTTCTCTGACACTGGGTGGAAGGAATTTCCTCTGTGTGAGGATGTAATGCAGTTCACTCCAGAGAGAGAATCAAGCTGGTAATTTCTTACAGTTATCTCTTAACATAATCCAACATGACATAAAAGTGCTTGTCTCACAAAGTACTTGCTGAAGTACTATGAACTTGCCAGGCCTCCTTAGGCTTGCTTCATTATCAGCAGCCTTGGAAATGAACTGGCATATTTTACAGTACTCCCTTGCACATTGACAGAGCTGCAGGACAGGCTCTTAGACACAAGTTATTTGGGCTTGTGATGTGGTGTTTTCTTTTTACCAGGTACATGTCTTAGGAGTGGGTCTGGCAGTCCATGAGAAATTTGTTCACCCAGAAATGCGTCCCCTGCATAAGAAACTCATAGACCAGTTCCAGATGATGCGGTCCAGTCTGTACCATGTAAGCTGACATACTCAGTTATGATTTAATGTCTGTTAGCTGCAGTGAAGTTCAGAATAGAATTGGGCTTGAGTCACCATTGCTGAATCTACTGGATTGCCAGATTATCAAAAGAATTCTTGGTTTTGGTGCAAGAAGGAAGTCTGTACCTAGTCTGTATGTTAACTTAGCCTTTCATTTAATCTAGAATTTAAAACGTTTGTATGACCTTTATTGTACCACAGAACAACTGTATAGCTTGATTTTAAATTACTGCCTTACACAGCAGAAAATGATGTAAAGCAGAGGAAGAAAGATTAAAAGAAAGTGTTAGATGTTGAGCTCTTTGAAAGAGCTGCTGCAATTTGGAGAAAGAAGCATGACATGGATTAGGCCCTCCAGAAGTGTCCTTGTATAGACAGCAACAGAAATTCCTGTTGGAATTCCTCCAAGAATGGTACCTTTCCTTCCATGTGTGCTCTGCTGTACTTAACTATTTTGAGACAATTATACTCAAGACATCTTTCCCAGGTGGGTCTCGGACATTTGCAGTGCATTCTCCTCTTCTTGGTACGGTGAAAACTTTAGGAATACCTAGATGCAATCTTGACCATTATCACAATCAAACTAAAGGATACCTTTCTATAATGTGAAAGAATTATCTTAAATATGTCCATTAGTACTTTATTTCAGTGTATTTTCCAAGATAGCTTCTAACTTGAAGGCTTTCTCCTACACTCTTAGAAGTGAACACTATGTAAGGAGGGCCAGAAATAACAGCAGCAGAATTTTACAGTGTGGCCTTTCTCTTCCAAAGCAGATGACATCTGCAGAGGTCACAGATGACAGCTTTTGTTTGCTACCTTTCTTGAGAGTTTGGGCATGATCTGTTTTGTTGAGTGCACATTCCTTTGTTTTTGAAAATGTAGGTGGCTATAATTTTGGCCACATTATGCCTCTATTTTTCTCCTTAATTCCTGAAGCAGTGGCTAGAAAAGGGTTATTGGAAATAAACAGAATGGGGTTTTAAAACACTACAGCTCTTTATCCTGTGGAAATAAGAACATGGAAACAGGTAAGGACTTTTCTGAGAAGAAAACTTGTAATTTCCCATGACCAACTTAGCTAAAGTATGTTTCCTTTGCAGGAGTTACCAGGTTTGGATAAACTGAGTCCGGCCTGTTCTGGCACTAGTACACCACGCAGCAATGTTCTGGTTTCACACGGACCTATGAGCCCAGAGAGCATAAAGCTGGTGCATCGACACAGGTACCTTGGTGTTCTTTGACTGAAATATCTAGGATCTCTGCATGCTGTTGCATTAAGATTCAAGGATCTGAGAACTGGCTGTAACAGTATTACAAGAGGAGGAGGATGTTTTGGCAGAAGTGCCTTTTGTCTTCATTCAGTGCTAATTATTAAAGTCTGAGGATTGGAATAAAAAAGTTGAGAAATCCAATTTGCAGTAAATGCTGAACACCTCCAGGTGTTACTCCATCACTTACTATAGAAGCAGAAACAGACATCTGCTACTCAGACCTCCATATTCAGTCTGACTTTGGAGGTTCCACCTTCTCTTAAGTGGACATCAAATAAATAGGTCCTTACAAAAAGACTATTTTACTGCTTGATTTAAAACCCAACTCAATATGTGCCCATTTTTAAGGATCAAAGAATGTTTGTATTGTTGTTTTTTATAAGTTTGATCAAATCAGAACCCAAATATAAGAAAGGCTGCTGAGATATTTTGTTTAGAATGCCACAGAATGGCTCAGCCTTCACAGAAACATCTGAAAATGTGTATGTTTATTCAAACTGAATACCATCTATGAAAACTGAGCTCATGATGGAGGATAAAAATTGGGATTTTCAGGGAAAACAGTGGTTTTGTATGCAGCCAAAACTGATGTTTTGAAGGTGTTCATATCCATGCCAGTATGACAAACAGTGATGGGAATGTCAGTGAAGCTACAGAACTTTAACTGTACTTCAAGTTGGATTTCTCTTGGTGGGTCTCCATGGCTTAGCTGGTTTTAAAGCCTGGCATGAAAAGCTGTGGAAGCTTGGTCTTGAGTACACCATCCAGGATGGTGCCATTCTTTTTATTATTAAAATTGAGTAGCTCTTACACTTTAGTGACTTGGCAGCTGATAATTGTTGTCTCCGTTTTTTTCTCCAAAATTCCTCACTCTGGAAAGCCTTTTTCAGTTCTCAGGGCAGACAAGGGAGATTCTCTAGTGTACACGCTATGTATTTGGGGGTGTGCTGACAAAGAAAATTTGATTTCCTGAGTGAGATGATGGTGCAGCCTGCACACCAGCTGGGCTGTATTAATTTACTGTCAGCTGCAAAGTTGCCTTCAACTTGCTGAGGCCCAACAGATGCAAGAAGGAAAACTGTATTTTGACCCATGTGTCTTGTGTTTGGCTTCCTTTGGCATGTGTTTTTGAAGCTGCTCCCACTCATCATGCATCAGCATTAAAAATGAGAGTGGCTTCAGAAAGCTCTGTTACAAACAAATATGCACCCAGCATCATGATGTGATGTTAACATGGCTTTTATTCCAAAATTCTGCATCCTATGTTGTCTTACATATGACCTTATTGTCACTTATTTCACATTCATGGATTTGTTTAAACTTAGTTGGCCTGATTTTGTCCCTGCCTATGGCAGGGGGTTTGGAACTAGATGATCTTAAGGTCCTTTCCAACCCTAACTATTCTATGATTCTATGATTTTTAAAAGCATCCGACACCTAGAGGTGACGTAAAGCATCAGGTAACTGTAGGTACTTACAGCTTGTAAACCATAGGTTCAGAAAATAATGATGCCTTTATTCTGTCTCTGGTTTTGTTCCAGCCCACTGAACTTGCTTGGTTCAGTCCGACACTCATCATCCTCTCTGTCATCCCACACCTCCAGTGAGACAGGAAACCTGGTTATCCTAACAGACAGCTCTGTGGGGGAGACTGCTGAAGACATGTACCACATGCAGGTACAGCTCCAGCACAGCCAGCAGCGGCTGTCAGAGACGACACAGAACATGCTCTGGAGGGTTATGGAGGAGTACACTTCACCTACACACATACATTGGGTCTGCCCTCTGATGTTTTTCTCAAAGGACTGAATAAGCAGAATCTAACATTGGTCAAGAAAGGTGACACAGTAACTCAGTTAGGTTTGCTTTGGAGAGAAACACTATTTGTACAGATCTGCTGGTCCAAGATCATACCGTTGCTCTCAAAAAGTGAGATTTTAGTTGGCATGTTATTTATCTGACCTGTTCTTACGCAGTTAGGATTGCTTTTGGTTTGTGGGAGGGTGAAATGAGTTCCACAGTCCTGAGTGCTGATTAATGGCCTGCACCAAAGCTATTTCCTAGACAGAGGATGCACTGGGTGATTGGAGACAGGTAAATATCTAATGCACTGATCCACTCAGTCATCTCTCGATGGTTCCTCTGCCTCCTGCAGCTTGTTTACCTTAACTTCAGGTGCCAACGCTCAGTCACTGATGACTCTGTTTTGTCCCCATCCCAGGCTAGCCCTTCCACCTCAAGCCTGAGCTCCACACACTCGGCACCATCCCAGATGATTAACTCTGCTCCCTCCAGTGCTCGAGGTAAGAACGGGTGGGCCCAAGTGAAGGGTTAAGTGTCTCTGCAGGCATTCCCTGTACCTGGCAACACCAGCCAAAGACCACCTACACTGAAGTACACTGCTGTTTCTCTTTTGGAGCTATAAATGCCTCTTCAAAAACTTCTTAAAAAACACTTTTCATTCTCCAGAAATGGATTTAATGATTTATTTTTTTTTTCAGCAGTATTTTGGAATGTATCTTTAATACATGCTGGTTTCAGGCAGTTGAATTTCATAATGATCTCTATTGCTCTGCCACAGCACTGTGCAGGCAGTCAGGAGGAAAATAAGAATAGTCTTTGGTACAGTAATTAAGAGAGAGATCATGAACACAAAGGGAAAAAAATCATTTTCTGCATTTAATGAAATTATGGCACAAAAAAGAACGTGAGGCAGTTTAGCAGAAATATGTGTATACAAAAGCATAGGTATACAATGAATGTTGAAAGATAGGAATTTTAACTACTGGCATTAAAGAAGGGCTTCCCTGCTGGGAAATTCTTGAAGAAAGGAAAAATGCAAAAACAGACTCCAGGGGCACTCATAATGGTTCTGCTGTTACAGTAGCTGGGCTTGATATTGCTCATCATTTTCTTCCCAAGCCTCAGAGCTGAAGCAAAACCATTTTGTGCAATTGCTTGACTTCGGGAACTTCTGTTCAAGTTTTGTTTCCTCTCATTTTTGATTCTCAATTGCAGGTTCACAAATTTCTCACCACTTTTCACAGGCATCTGAGGAAGGTATGCGGGATACAGACAGAGATATAGACTGATATTTAAATCTTACCCATTTTTTCCATACGGAAGAGCTGTATGTCTCCTTATGGACAGAGAATACAGAGAAGGACCCTTTCTCTCAGGCCAGCTCGGTCTTGCACTGAAATATTAATTGACTGGCTGTTATTATGACACAAATGCATCAAAGTGATTTAATTTATGGCTCAGATGGAGTATGAAGGTGAGAAGTGGACATCCTCACATAAAGGCAAATAGCTTCACAAATTACCAACGGCTAGGAGGAAAATAATGACAATTCAAATAGTGAAGCAACCAGATGAAACTGGCACAGACAGGAAAGGGAAAAGGGGACTGAGTAAAGGGCTGTCATGTCAGGAAGATATCCTTAAATGGATGCGCCTCAGCTGGCATGTGAGGTCTGAATCTTTAGGGGTTTGGTGCTCACAGTGACAAGCTGTGACAGCCTTTCTGAGCTTGACAACCTCACAGCATCACCAGCTTCCCTATTCACTGTGTTCTTTGTTCTTGCTTAGAAAACAATGCTGAATGCTACAAAGGGTATAGTGCTGATGAATGAGCCAACAGCACCTCCCATAGATGAGAACTAGACACTGTAAATGACCACAAAGAGAAAGCAATAAGAGAAGTAATGATTTTTAAAACTAGTTCAATGTATGTATCTATCTAGTTTATTCTTCACTCTTACTAACTTGTTTTGCTAGCCTATGATACGACATTTCTTCTCTGCAAGTTTTGTTCACTTTTAAGTTAGGTGAGCACAGCATTCATACGTTACCCACTGATGATGGGATTTCACTTCCAGTAAAGTCCCAGATGCTCTCTGCATTTCACACTATGCAGGTTCACTACTGTGGTTATTACAACACCACTGTCTGGAATGGAGTTATTTGTAACAAGAGAAAATCCTTACACCTAAGTTCCACTATGGTAATAGAGCTTTGTTTTTCTCCTTGGTGATTTTTCCTTTTGTTTTGTTTTTTAATTGGGTGACTTTAATGGTTGTGAAAATGAGAGACCAGTATCATAGGCTGGAGCAAGGAACTTCAGAAACCTTACATGTGCAGCTCTGTCAACGCACCTCTATCCTTTCTTTTTTCTTTTTTTTTTTTTTTTTTCCTTTTTTTGG
>NDXB01015121.1:90492-102051 GCA_002631895.1 Agapornis roseicollis | reverse complement strand
TTTCTTTTTTTTTTTTTTTTTTTTTTTTTTTTCCTTTTTTTGGTATTTATTTATATTCTTTTTAATTTAGTGCTGGTGAAAGGTGCTGGATTGACACCACTGGAGGCTGAAGCCCTCTATTTACCCACAGAGCAGATACAGCATGGGCGGCAGCTGTGCAAGTTTCCCCACGCTGCCCCCACCAATGTGCCTCATCTCTGTCCTGGAGGGACCACCTCTAGAGGTGAGAGGATAGTTCAGTCACCGTGACCCATCCAATCCTTGGCCTTTCTGCTGAGACTGCCAACAAAGCTACGATAGTCACAATGCTGCAGCTTAAACCACGTTTCACATGGGAAGTATACGAAGGCCAACAATTCATTTTGTACAAGCCACCTAAATTTACCACCTTAGCATCTTTGTCACCTGTGGCTTTAACTTGAGCATGGTTAAGTAGGGTTTCTAGGTTTTTGTCAGGTGCTTAAATGCTTCTCTCATTGATTCAAATGTTAAGAGATGAAACCTGACTCTCTTTTATCCAGATACTTATACCACCATCTCTGTTTAACTGCAGAGTCCTTTCTGGAGCTCAGCTACTAGCACTGTTCTGAGGGTATCTTTATAATACAGATTAGTTCTATAAGTGACAGAAGGAAGCCATGGCTGTTTGTAATAAGAATCTAGCAGAAATTTAAATTGTACTTCCAACTCTTCATTTCCAAAACATGACCCTTTCATTGATGTTTAAAACAGCAACATAGCAAATGATTTGGGCAGTCCAAAGAAAATAATAAAGCCATTAATCCAAAATTTTTAAAGGATACTTACCAAGGCAGTAGATTAATGACTTGATATCACTGAACAGCACATTAAAACAGCAAACCTTACATTTGTTGTAATGCACACAAGTTAGAGCAAAATTCTTAAACAGAATTGTAATCAGAATAGAGTAAGAACTTTCTAACTGTGCTAATGATAAAGGCATTACTAGTTACTGTGTTTCAGATGAACAAGTTTCTTCCCTATTAAGAAAGCAACAAAGGTTTTAGATGGAGGATCAATAAGAAATTCAGAGTTTGGTTTGGCTTCATTTGAGGTGACTCATGAGGCAGTGCTCTAACCTTACTGCAGTTAAAAGATTGCATAAGCTTACGTTTGTTAAGCAGAAATTATAATGCAAAACAGCCTGGCAAGAGCTAGGAATTGGTTAGGGGTTTTCAGTAACTTAATTTAAAATATGGTTGGGACTCCTCCAGTTGCTCTAAAAGCACTTCCCACTTGACACTAGATGACTCGCCTCTTAAAGCATTCCTACTCCTTCCTCAACACAGGCCCCTTTTCAGGATGTGGGAAGAGTCCTGGTGTCTTACTCAGCACTTTAAAAGAACCCATGTGCTTACATTAAAAACTTCCTTCTTAAAGCAAAAGAAGTTACGATTTGGTGCAGGAGAGAACTGTTTTCATAACAGTAATGAAAATGCTGCATCAGAAGGGATTCATTGATTTTGGAGTATAACTACATTAAATTCCATTCCTTAAAACTGCTACTTGTCACAATTAGATCAGCATTTTCATAATTAAAAAAGAAAAACTACCTCTGCTTCAGCATAGGTTTTTCTTCTCTCATTAATAGGATGTTCAGTGCAGCACACATCCAATGTACCAAGCTACAACCTAAAAAGAATAAGCCCTGATATGTGCTGCAGTGTCTTATATGGCCACTGGCCTCTCTGGAGGCTTTTGAAAGCTGTTTTGACTTTGTTTTTAAGTCTAACAGCCCAGGAAAGGAGCCGTGATAGTTGTGCTCACTCTCTGTGAAAAGAAGCAGGCCTGATTATTAATAAAAGCTTCAGTTATAGCCACTCCTCTTGTGGCCCACAATTCAAAAGTATCAGTACTTAATTTTTGTTGCAGACTGGATACTTGGCATAATCTGTTACAATCCTATAGCTATAGTTATTTCAAATTTAGGGTACCAAACAGCAGAGCTGGTTTGTAAACTAGACTACCACCTTACTTTAGCACATATGGGATTTTTCAGGTCATGCAGAGCAAGGTCTTTGAAAACTATAATCCCATACAAACTGATGGCACATAAAGGTGGTTTGCATCTTAGATATAAAAGAACAAGGATATCAAGATAAAAAGGAAAAGTTTACAGTGTAGGTTGTGCTGAGACATAGTTCTGGGCACACCTAAATGTTCAGCATCCTTACATTGATCATGCAGAAACAGGACTATCTGTGATGTGTGAGTAAAAGAGACTCAGCATAAAGTGTTAACACTGTGTTTTCCAAGCTGATGTTGTACATAAGAGCAAATAATGTTGTCTAATTATGTTTCTGTTTTATGTCTGGGGAGAAAATGAGTTCGGAACTAGAATGCAGATACTCTGCGGCTGTTCATGTCGGAGTGGGGGTGTAGATTAATCTGGGATCTGCCACCCCTGATGGAATTGTTGCAATTGTAGGACCTTATCCTGCATTCTGCTGGACACATTGTTCCTTCCACTGTGTGCTGAGTATCAGTCCCCAAAACTGCATGTTTGCTTTTGCTGGGGTAAAAGCTGCATTAACCAGCACCAATGCCTTTGCTCATATGTTGGAGTGCTGCTCAGGTAATGTGTGTGGCTGTGGAAAGTTTGCAAAGCAGGCATGCATTCCCAACAGCCAGCATGGCTCTGTAATGCGCTGTGTGCTGCCATCTGTTAAGTGCGTGTCTGTGACGCAATGAAATTAGCAGTGCAAATTAAAGCTCACTCCAGCAGCTTCAGAACATCAATTCCTGCCTAATACTGTGCATCCCAAGGGATGCATGTATCAGTAATATCAGAATTCAGGAAGTCACTAATGAGAATCATTCTCTTGGGAAATCCATTGTCAGCTGTTGCATATCAGAAGGCTTATTGTTACATGACACCTTGAAGATGCCAGTCCCAAGTAATTCCACATGCCAGGAAGCTTACATTAAATACCCTAACATTTTTAAATGGCAACTATAAAGATAACTACGAGTTAAGTCAAGTATATTCCTACTAGCTAACTCTAAGCACTGGTAAACGTCCTGCTGTCATAAAATGGCTCAGATACCAACATGCTCAGCAGTACTCATGTTACCCAGCAGCATTGTAAGCAAAGCGCCACCCACATTTATAGACAATTCTGTTTACTGTTGGGTTTTGTTTTGCTGTAACAAAGAGGAAGCTGACCAAGGTACCACCACCTAAACGGTAACACCTCAGACTATCTCTATGAGAACTGAGGAATGAAGTAGCTTCCTGCATCTCCAGCTTTTATCCCTTTCTTCCACATTCAGTCCTAAAATGCACAATTTTATGGAATTCCGTAACTCTGCAGCACTTTATGGAGCAAGGGAGCATTAGGCATTGTACAGCAGCTTATTCCACACAGGTGCCCACTTATTTTTTTGTCATTTAAGAGGAAACACTTTCCAGCAAACAACTAGGGACACATGCATCTTATACCCTTCATGTGGTATGTCCTTAATTGTATATAACAAGCCAGTTGTTACCTCATTCTCGTGCTATGCACCCCACCAACAGTTAGCTGCTTAGTGGGCTCTGCACCATGTTTTCTTGAGTCCTGTAAGATCATCTGTCTGAACAAAGTGCAAGGAGGAGTAGATCCCTGGGCATGTGGAGACCTGGCTGTTGTTTGTCACGTGTACGTGATTGCTCTCACTTGTTTACAGGCTCTCCCTCTCTACCAGATAAGTACCGCCACTCTCGGGAGATGATGATGTTGCTGCCAGCCCATCGGGACAGACCCAGCAGTGCCATGTATCCCGCAGCTATTATGGAAAATGGACAGGTAGCAGATGTCATTTCTGTTAATTCAGCCCCTGGAACTGTGACTTTATTTTTACTCTTTCTGACCACCTTAAAGCTTCCCTTTTTATTTCCAGAAAGCACAACACCTAGCTTAGGATCATTTTGCAAAGGCAGTGCAACTTTTCATCCCCTAGAGCCACCCCTTTTGTAGTCAAGTGCTACAAATTGTAATGACTGAAAATTGCAAACACATCCTGTGAAAATGGAATCTTCTTACTTCCCAACTTTATCCTGTGAGCCCTGATCCACTGCAGGTAGTCACACCATTTTATTGAGTAATTTTTCTAGAACCATGGCCATTGTTTGCAGTCTAGCCCCGAAGTTGATTCTGATATAGCTTTATCATGGTTTCCAGAGGCTGAAACAATATGCTGATAAAAGGTTTCCAAAACAGTCTGTGCCTGTTATCTACTACTTTCTCTAGACAAGCTGAAAAATTAAGAGTGCCTGTATGTAAGTATTTTAATCTGGCCCTGGTGTGCACTTTTGAAGGGAATCACTTCAGTTCACATCAGAGAACTCCCTCACAGCATGCAAACCTCAGAGCATGCACACTCAGTTCTTTCAAGTGATACCAAAGCAAAAGGTGAGCTCCATAAGGGCACATAATGCATTCAAGTTGATAATGGGCACAAGACCAGGCCAGACCTAGTCTGAAGTAACTCCTCCAGAGAAAACAAGCATCATGGCATGTGGGTCCTGGGCACTGTTACACTCTCTAGATGCACTAGTGTTGCACTGCAGTACTTGCAGCCTAAGGTTCCCATGAATATTTTAGTTAAGAAACTTTCTTTGCTTAAAAGAAGCCTCAGGGTTCTGCACAGCTGGGCTGTAACTGCTTTCTTTTTTTTTATTTTTCTTTGCTAACTTTGTTCTCCCTTAGCCTCCAAACTTCCAGCGCGCATTGATCCAACAGATGATTGGACCGTGCAAACCGTGCAGTGATCCCAACCTGTCTGTGGCTGAGAAAGGTACTCTTTGTCCTAGTTGGCATGCATGCTTTCTAAAATACTGTTCCTCTGTTCATGCTACAGCAAGTAACTAATGGGCTTTTGCATCTCCTGGCAGAATGCGTTCTTTCACATTGTTTTAATTAACAGTTTAATTAACTGGGCCTTCTGCCAACCTCTGGTCATTTCAGATCATTCACACAAGGGTGGAGCTGCACAAACCTCTTTATTTCAGAAAGCTTGCTACTGAAACAAATCCTGCAGCCTTTCTCCAGCAAAACTTCCAAAGCAGCACATGACAAGTTGTCTGAAAGAAGAGTGCAAGATTTGGACTGTACTGGAGATACTGGGGGTTTTTTAATATGCATTTATTTTCCCAAATATTAACATCTCATGGAATGCCTTTCTTGGGTAGTTTTATGTTTATTGAAGTTTATTATTAGGAATGTATACTTTCTTATTGCATTGCTTTGAAAAAAATAGAGCCCCTGCAGAGAAAGAAACATGAAAGAAGGGCAAGAGTTGGTTTGTCTGGGGCCAGAGAAAAGGAGGAGCTTGTGAAAGGGGTGGCATGGACAAAGTGATAGGCTCAAAAAAAACTACCTAAAAAGCAGCATTCTGAAAAAGCAGAAAAGAGGAAAATTCCTGAGTCAAAATCTGAGGCCAGAAGGCTGCCCCAGCAAGCAACAGTCTCGTGTATTGCTGGGAAAAATGGTACAAGGTTTCTAAGGCCAGGAAAAATCATCGCAACTCTCTAGTCCGACCTACCGAATGCACTCCATGAGACTTTTATCAATAGTTTGGTTCCAGTGACTGTGCCTGAACTGAATTGTATCTTAAGAAAAAAAAAAATCCAAGTTTTGTTTTAGAATTTCTAAAAACTCAGCATCCACAACTCTAGCAGTGTCACAGCCTTATGGAGCAGTCCAGCTTGAAACCCAGAGCCAACCTACAGTTCTGACGAAATGGCAGAACGATGGCTTGATGACAATAATAAATGATGACAACAGAGTTCACAGTAGGGGGTTAGGGGTGAAGAGCTCCATCTTAGCACAAGTGTTAGTTTGAACTGAACATAGAAAGAGATCTTTTTACTGGACAGGAGAAAGATAGAATCATAGAATAGTTAGGGTTGGAAAGGACCTTAGGATCATCTAGTTCCAACTCCCCTGCCATAAGATCTAGAAAAGGAAGCAAGTATTTATTAGCTCTCTGAGAAGAATACTTAGATTTGTATTTGCGGGCGATCCTATGCAGGAGTGTAGTATACAGTGCAAAGAGAAGGGGATAAAAGGCAGAATCCCCTCCAGAAGCCCAAAGAAACCATAAAAAACACCGATGATGTTCAGTAAGCGTTCTTAGGGAATGGTGTGATGGGATCCCAGCTCTTCAGCCAGGTTGGTAGCATCAATGCAGTTACAGGCATCATCATTCTAAGTCAGGATGCCATGTGTCTTGGGTTTTGTTAACAGTCATTCCCTGTGAATTCACTCACCCCCTTCCTTGCCATGTCAGCAGCTCAGCTCACTAATTCTCACTGGCAGCAGGGTGACATCAGTTGCGTGGAGCAGAATGGTTCAAATGCAGCTTCCCTATTAATTAAACTTGGCCACTGAACATGGTTACAGAGAGAGAGATGGGCTAGGACAGAGCACTGGGAGCTCCCTGGTTAGCTTCCTCCATGAAGCATTTTGGATAAAACACTGACTTTAACAGGCTCTCCAACATCACTCTCCAAAAGCATCTAACCTTACGATTTTCAGCACTCCTAAATAGAAGTAAAAAGGCCATGAATGAGGGAATACTGAGAAAGTATAAATGGATTATGCACTGGGGTACCAGGTTCTTTTCTTCACATTCTTCTTCTGCATCTTAGTGTTCAAAAAGCCAAACCAAAACAAAAGCCAAGCACAACAGTCACTTGCCAGGCCAAGCCACTGTCACTTGCTGCTGGTAAACTGCAGGAAATTGTTACACATCTTGTCCCTCTATTTTAGCTTTCTGACACCTAATGCAGTACTGCAGATGAGAGCACTCTGGCATGTGTACAGGGTGCCCAGAAAATTCACCTGAAGCCACATTACTTGTCTTGAGATGTAGCCCTTGGTTTGAACTTGTTCTCTGTCAAGTTTCTTACTGTCTTCTCTGTGTGCCTTTCTCAGTTTGAGGTTCTCTCTTTAAAAACATTCACTTTATGGGGTTTCTTCAGTCTTATGAAGCTGTCACTTTGCAGTCTTTTTTGCTTTAGGGAATTTTAGGTCTCAGGCAGCCTGTGTTCATGTTAACTCATGAACTAAGGAGAAAAAACAACACCAAAGCAACCTTTCAGAGTCATTTTAGGAAAGAATCATGCAAAACATGGCTGCAGGGGTTTTAATTAGAGAGAAACCTTCTTCAACTGTCAAATTCCATGTTTATTTCTCCAGGCTTCCATTTTCCAAATGGAAGATGGAAACAGCTTATTCTTATCGCAGTTTTCTTTAGTAGGCCTCACTGAGTTAATTTTGTTTTTCTTTTTTCTTTGCTAATCTGAAGAAATTGCTTATCATTTTTAAATACACATAACAATTATTGCCTGCCTTCTCAGAACTAATGAGGTCTTGCAGTGTGTTTGGAAGAAAGGAAAGGTGCATTTTAATGTTTAAAGTTGACAGAACTCTCAAGATCTTGAAAACTGTTCATGCTTTTATTTCTGCAAAAAAACATTCACAAAAATCATACTCAGGATCTGTTGCGTGAGCAAAGCCTTCCTCTCTATACTTACTGATTAGCAAAGACATGATCTCTTCAGATGACTCATACAAGGAGTCTAAACTGCTGTCTCTCTTGAACTCTGATCAAAATTCTTGATCAACTCTCTAGCTTAGTAAATCAGGGCTTTAAAGTCATGATTTCTTTTATAACAGACTGAGGTGTGACTTTCCTCATGTCCTTTATTCAGTGTTCACTTAGCCACTGTAGTGTAGCAACAGGCCTTCCTGTGTTTCATGTGGGTTCTGCCACATGTTCCTTTCTGCTCTGTCATCCCTTAACCACCAACCAGAAATCTTGCTGCTGTTTCATCAGTGAGATTTCATTTCTACTTTGTCAGTGGTTTCCAAGAAAAAAAAACCCTAGTAGAGTTCTACTGCTCTTCAGACCTGAGAGAAATGAGCCAAGGGATCATGGCAGGGAGATGGGCAGACTAACACTATGATCACTTAACTCTTGCTTCCATAACTAAGCAACCTATACACTTACTTAACACACTGTAGACTAGACAATGTCTTTGTCTGCTTTCAGTCTTCCTGTTCAAGTCCCTACAATCTGTCTCTCTACTGCTGAAGAGCCCACTGGAAAGCCAGTCCTTCTGGCCAGCTCCACAACCCCCCTGTTTTATTTCCCAAGTTAAATCTGTTTCAATCCTTCAGCTGTGCCAGCAGCGCCCAGTAGCTGGAGCCTAGACAGCGGAACCAGAGAGACCCTGCCATTCCTGTCTGCCCACGTTGGGAGCATCTTGGCCCTACCAGTGCCTCCCAGAAGCCTGCCCCATGGTAAGGAAATGCCCAGTAGGCCTGCTGCATAAATCCTGCGGAGAGAAATCTACACCATCTGAAAGCTGACCTTAGCCTTTGCTCCCCACCACCACATGAAGACTTATCGGAAGCAAAAACCCAAAGTCTTTCCTGGTCTGCTCAGTTTGCACTGACAAAGTTTTCAGTTCTTTTTCTCAAAATCTTCAAATTTGTTGCAGTCCTCACAGTAATATGGACTAGCTGTCTTTCTGGACTAGAACTAGGTGTGCGAGTGTGAAACTTGGCCTGGCTTCGTGCCAGTGACCATCTTTAGTAGTAATTTAAGTTTAAGTAATTTAAGGTTACAAAGCTATTAAATGAAACTTCAAAAGTTCATTGTTTTATGAGCCTGTTGCCTTGCCATGAGATCCCTGATAACAGGGGTGGTGGAAATATCACTGCACTTCTCGTTAGCATTTTGTGTATGACAGATGCATTCTGCAATACCTGTCAGAAAGGAAACTCTAGGTTGGAGTTACCAGCATTTGGAGCTGTAACCTGGCATTACAGAGCCTAAACCCCAGTTCTTTGGCTGCAGTGAGACAGCACCAGTCTGCATTTCTGATCCTTGTCTCATTCCAGGACACTACTCACTGCACTTTGATGCCTTCCATCACCAGCTCAGTGATGCTCCTCCGGCACTGCCTGCACGAACATTGCGCAAGGTAAAAAGCAGGAAAGCAGAGAGGGGTGTAGAATTAAAATAACAAACTCCTGAAGGAGTCCCCTTCCTCTGCCCCCTCCAAGCAGCTTTTGAATACAGAAACACTGTTTTTAACATGCTAGTAACTCACATATGAGAAAATCCACTGAAAGCTCATAACCTATTCCAGAGTTGAATTCTATAGAAATAACTTACACATGTTCCAGGCCCTTTCACTTTCCTTCTTTGCATCATATACCATGATGCGGGCACCCCGGTTTTCACCTCAGCTACTGTTTAAAAGCTCTGGTGGTGGTAAATGCACTTGTATGCCCACAAGAGGTAATTTCATACAAGTCAGGGGAGGACACATATAATACAATCAATCATCATTGACATTCTGAACACAAACAGAACTGCACTATTGTTAACATCACTGTCAAAAGCTGCAGTATGTAACAGGGTGCAGCATTTGTGAATTTTAACCTGGTTTTGCTTTTCTCCAAACAGTCCCCTCTTCATCCTATCCCTGCATCACCCACCAGTCCGCAGTCTGGTCTAGATGGAAGTAACTCCACTTTATCCGGTAGTGCCAGCAGTGGTGTTTCTTCCTTGAGTGAAAGCAATTTTGGACATTCCTCTGAACCACCTCCTCGCACAGACACCATGGATTCTGTCCCCAGCCAGGCCTGGAACACTGATGAAGACCTAGAGACACCCTACCTCCCTGTCAGGTACAGTCTCTCTGAGCCTGATGTCCTAGAGTCGCTCAAGTCCCAGCCATGCCGAAGCCACTCTGCTCCAACTGGAGTCATTCCTCAGGACACCATGGACCCTCCTGCTCTACCCCCCAAACCTTACCACTCCCGGCTGCCAAACATGGAGAATGAGGAGGGGATGATCATTGAAGATGATGACAAACACCGCCCACTGCATCGTAAAGTGTCCCAACCAGTGAGTGGTGGAAAGGAAGAGCAGGCCAGGGTAGCATGGGAGCATGGCATCAGCGAGCAGTAGGGACAACTCCTGGTAAGCAGCATCATCATTCCAGGACTGACTACAAAGCAGAGAGAGGAGGACTCGGAGAACAGCAAACCAGTTTTCTACTGCCGCAAGTTTATGTCTGGAGCCCCAGAGCAATCGGGCCAGCATGGGAGGTTGCTGCTTTCCTTTTTAATTTCTTTTTACACCTTTCTGTTATGTTTTTTAACTTTCTGTGCAGTGGACAGTTTACTCCTTCTGCAGTTTCTTAACCACATCGTATGGCAGATGAGCCATAGAGACTGGTAGAAGCTTGAAAAATATACTTTTGAGCAGAGGGGGAAAAAAGGGGGAATGTGGCAAGTTGATTTTGAAATTGCTTTCCTCCTGGTTCTGAGACGCACACAAGTAGAAGCAGTTGCACTAGGGACCTATTTCTTTGCTGTACAGAAGTGAAAGCTCATTGCTGAAATCAGGGATTCTATGAACTGTCAGGCTGGAAGGTGCATGAGCTGCAGGCTATGGAAAGATAGAAATTCTAAGAAGAAATCGGCTCTTTTGAGAGCAGGATTGTACATATCTGTGCAGTGATCTCCCTGCATTGGTTCATAGGTGCTGAGGCAATCTAACCAGTGCTGATGCACTGATTTCCAAGATATCATTTCCAACAAACTCTGCCTCCTTTGTTTTTTATGTACTGTTTGATTTCTTAAATTTGGCTTTCACTGGCTGAACCAACCTGCTTTCTCATTGGAACCATATGCTATTCATCTGTGCTACAGAATGAGAGGGGGTTAGTAG
This sequence comes from Agapornis roseicollis, assembly GCA_002631895.1. NCBI lineage: Eukaryota > Metazoa > Chordata > Aves > Psittaciformes > Psittacidae > Agapornis > Agapornis roseicollis. The sequence continues at coordinate 91,293 of NDXB01015121.1, read as the reverse complement.
CCACTGGAGCTGCAACCTAATTGTAGGCCTTTCCCATGCCCAGCTTTGGGCAGGCTGTTGACACCAGCATTTCTATTCCAGTTAAAAAAAAAATAAAAAAATAAAAAAAATAAAGAAAAACACAACCAAATTGAGTTTCTTATGCCACAAGCTGGTTTTGATTGACCCAGCCAGGAAAAAGTTAAGGTGGCTTAAATGCATCATATCCAACAATCCTTGCCTCAGGGCCGAACATCACAGTTCTCACCAACTTCCATCCCCCAGGAGCTGAGATTCATTCCCTGTTATCATAATGTCCTCAGTCCCCACAAAAACCTCACTGCAGCTGCTGTGCAGAAAGAATCTCCATCCTTCAAAGTAGACAGAGAACACCAACATTCAAGAACTGCCCAGTATATAGTGTACACCCGACAGTCAGGGATCTTAAAGGCAACCTGTAAAGAAGAAATGTTGTTTTCCTCTTTTGCTTCTTTACAATGTATAAAGAAGCTTTAAGAGCTTCTTCTTCTCTATTCTGAAAGGTTGATTTCTTTTGTCCTCAGGCAGCAATACAGCCCTCCCCACAACCCCTCCATCACCACCTTTGTTTTCATTGACAGATTCCAGAACAAAACCAAGAAACAGAGCTATGCAGAGGTGATCACAGTACAAGCCTATGAACACAAAACAAGCCTTTTAATCAGTATTTGCTTAGTTCAAGTACATGACAAACCAGGAAAAAATTCTGTGGGTAACAGAACCAAGATTTGTTCTTTGAAAAGAATACTGAGAAATCTTTTCATTCCTGTTTTCCTTCCCCCC
>NDXB01015121.1:66637-90374 GCA_002631895.1 Agapornis roseicollis | reverse complement strand
TTTCTCCCCCCCCCCCCCCCCAAGAAACTTTAATAGAGAGTATCAAATACTTACTGTATTTAGATAAGCAACGCTCCTTCCCCTGACCATGCCCACACACATCTCAGCCTTTCTTAGAACCCCCTTTACCCACAGACTCCAAAGAATATTCCAGAGGATGGGAACATACCACCCTCTTTCTTACCAACAAAAAACCTGCAGCAAATTCAGGTCAGAGACTTACCTCCACCATAGAAATTAGTGTCAGAAACAGGAATAGCACACAACTTTTATACTGAATTCTTGCCCTAACCACTGACTTTCTCATGCCACAAACAGCATAAAGAAGCAAAAAAGGATTATTATAAATCTTTTACAGGTCACCTTTAGCACTACCTCTCAATACAGGACTGGGCAGAGTACATTGCTTCTGAACTCTCCTAAAGATGGTCTGTCTGTACAAAGCCTAGACTCAGCAGTTGTATGAAGGGGATTTTAAGAGGATTTGTTTATTTTCTTTCTCAAGCTCTAGCCCATACAAAACTACTAAGTTATGAATTTGTTTCTTAAATGGCCTATTTGGCTGGAACAAAGTCTCTCTTGCTTCCTCTATTTTGTTACTAACACAGGCTGCTTGTAATCATTATATCCTTCACAACTAAGACAACAATAATAAAACCTGGCCTATAGTGGATGTTTCATCTCCAGCAGGAAGGAATTTTCCAATGCTAGGACAGTCCTAACCATTAAAGAACCAAGCTGGATCTCTGGTATAGAACACATGTGAAAACTCAACTCAAAATCACATTTTTGGTGAAGGTAAGTCAAGATAATTCCTCAGAAGTGAGTGAAACATGTTCACATATGCTATTCTCCAGTCTGACTGAGACTCTTCAAGTGAAGGTTTCAAGAGAACTAAGTATTCAATTCCATCTCCCCTGCCCCTGTTGGTGTTTTTTGGGTTGGTTTGGCTGGGTTTTGTTGTTGTTTGGGAGGAAGATTAACAGTAGTAAATGTAGTGACTTACTGAGCTTCCTTATTGCAAAAACCCAGCAGGTCTTGCAAATAAAACCAAGAATGCAACTAACATGGGACTAAGTCCCAGTCAGCTGGAAAGCCTGCCCACTAGAGCTCTAATCAGTCTCCTAAAAAATATCATCTTGCTCTGATTAAAGACATTGTACTACAGCAGTGAGTCCATTTTGGGAGTCTGACATTGCTATGTATTTGTAAGGGTTTGAAGATCAATCAGATCATGTATATAATTGCCTTGTTAATGGCAGTGCCGTACAGAGAAGGACAGAATAAATTGCTGAATTTACCAAATTTAAGCTTCTGTGGAGTTAAATTTCTGTTACTGTTCTGGTATCTGCCAAGTGTTCTGTCTCCCTTTTCAGTGCTTGCCTTAAAGGGGACAGAAGACAGAAAGACTTAAGATTTTGGGAATGTTGGAACTAATACTTCTTGGAACTAATACTTCTCTGTAGGGTGAGGTGTCTTACAGCATAGTACAACTCCAACATCAAGCTCGGTTCTGGAGTAGGAGGAAGCAACAGCAGTTGTTGCACTTGCCCAGCAGGACTGAAGATTCCTTGTATAAACCACAGCAACAGGATGTTTTGAACAGGACCTTGTCATTCTATATTTAACTGTAATTCAAACTTAGTATGTACTTGCCTTCATTGGGGTTTTTTTGCGTAACAAAATAGCATGTGCACTCCTGAGAAAATTGGTGGAATTCTGCTACAAATCTCTCACTGGCCCCATCTGAAACAAAAATGAGAAGGAACTACAGTAGTAGAAGAAAAGCAATTTAAAACAATTTCTCTGAATCCTACAGTTTTTCTCCAGTGGTTGGGTTGGGTTTATTACTATGTGCAAGACCAAGATTCTTTTCTTCCTTTTGGTTTTTAGCTTACTTACCCTTTCTTAGGTAAGAGATATTGCATATCCCTTCTGTGGGAGAATCAGCCAAAACTGGGGAGGCTGGAGAGAGCAAGAGCCTTTGGGAAACAAATTATGTGATATTTAAAATTTCCTCTGATCATGCTTCTTTGTAAATACCCCCATTTGAATGCTGTGTATTTGTACAGGAAATTGAGCAAAAAATGTATAGATTGTGATGTCTGACTGGTATTCTGCCCTGTAAATGTGTTTTTAACCTCTGGCATTCTGTGCTTATTTAAAAAAAGGCAAAAACCTCTAACCACTTCTCTTTTGTGTATTCATGTTTAAAATAAAATGAAAACAGCTATCTTATCTATAATGGAAATCCAGTTTAAAAGGAAACAGAATAATTTGTACAAGTGTCCTAGAGGTACTTCATTGTATATATTGTGATAGCATGTTTCCAGAACCAACAAATAAGTGGTGTGAATTTTAGATGTAAATATCTACCATTTGTTTTGGGTTTCTTTCCCTTACCCATTCACTCGACTGCTGTGATGTGGAATTAAAGATTAATACCTGACATTAAAACAGTAGAGCTGTATGTTCATTGCTGTCCTCCAGCCAGGGTTACCCTCAGGCTGAACCCTCAGGTTCACGAGGTAACCTCAAAGATGTGTGTTTTCTTCTATTACCACCAATTAACCAGGTCAAGGAACATGAGACACAAAAAGTAACCTCCCATCCTGTCTTGAGGACCCAACAAAAAAACCCCAAAACTTGTTCCAAAAGATGTTTTAGCAGTAAAATCTAGGAACAGCTGCCCACAGGGTGTACACAGACTGCCAGACTACCCTTGTCATTAAGTCCATGCCATGTACAAATATAATGAGAAGAGAGAAACTGTAACAAGGTACTTCAAAGAGTATCTAAAGTCCCAAAGTGTGGCTTAGCTATAGTGTTCCCCTGACATCTGAAAAACAGCTGTATAAATCAGACCCAAGCATGGGAATCGAAAACTTTACTTGGCACAACAAAAGATACGTGAAGCCCTCAGCTTTAAACAAGAGTTAGTTAAGAAAAAATAGCTACTTTCTGTTAAAACCAGCATCTTTTTCAGTGCAAGTCAAGTACTTAAATAAGTTATTAATTTATTTATTAAAATAAAATGGAACCAGAAAGTGAAAGGTGAGGTCAAGGATATCATCAGGGCTGGCTAGGGTGCCTTCCCATCTCTTCCAGGTCATTAAAAACACATTAAACAGGGTAGGTTGCAGGACAGAACCCTGCTGCAGGACCATTGCTTCCTGTGCTCCTCTCTTGCACCGCTAGTGTCTGAAGCCAGGGCAGCACTGGTCAGATTGAAATCTGAACACCATGTTAAAACAACTCTCCTTAGATAAATCAAAAAAAAAAAAAAATACTTCCTCACAGTTTTAATCTATGACTTGTGCAACTCAGTATGAATCACAGAATCAACCAGGTTGGAAAAGATCTTTTAAGATCATCGAGTCCAACCTTACACACCCAGCACTGACAAGTCCTCCACTAAACCATGTCACTAAGCACCTAGTCTACAAGAAATACTACCTTGCAGCTCTCCTTTCAGATGGATATCATTATAAAGCTGATAAAGATAAAATGAAGATTCAGCCCCTTACACCTTTCCATAGATATGTCTCTATTCGTAGGCTTTTAACAAATCACAGACACAGCCAATATTCAGAAGGATATATACACATACACTGCCTAGGTGAGTGCCAAGAGGCCCTAACTACAGGCGTTCTCCTTACTATTGTAAGACAATTCACATACTGCTTCCCTTTTCTCACAGGCCTTACTATCAAGCCTACATAAATCAAAACCAAATTTGGAATAGTGGTTCCACTACACTCCAGCTTCTATTCAGCATTTGTTCACAGCAATAATGTGTTGCATTTTTCCACTAAACTAACATGGTTTCACCTCCACCCTGAGAAAGCACACACTGTCCTCACACTCTAACCCCTGAAGCTGAACCCCTCAACCACTCTGACAGCTCTACACTGATTTGTGTTCTCAGACTGCAGAGCCAGCAAAAGTCTAGTCCACAGAGCAGCCTCACCATGAACACACAGCTGCCATCCTTCACCCAACTTGACCCTCTAACAACTCCAGCCCCCACAGAGCTACCAAGACAAATGAACTCTCCAGCCGACTCTGAACATGCTACTATGTCCCTGTAAGCCTGTAGTGACTGGGTGACTAGCCCAGAGAAGAGAAGGATTCAGAGAGACCTTAGAACAGCCTTCTGGCACCTAAAGGGGCAGATAAGAAAGGTGGGAAGGGACTCTTCTTCATCACGGAGTGTAGCAATCAAATGAGGGGATAATGACTTTAAACTGGAAGAGGGTAGATTTAGTTTAGATATTACAAATAAATCCTTCACTGTGAGGGTGGTAAGGTCCTGGCACACTTTTCCAAGAGAAGCTGTGGCTGCCCCATCCCTGGCAGTGTTCAAGACCAAGTGGCATGGAGCTTGAAGCAACCTGGTCGAGTGAGAGGTGTCCCTGTCTGTGGCAGGGGGCTGGATCTAGATGAGCTTTAAAGTCCCTTCCAACACAAACCATTCTGTGATTCTAGGACCTCTTCTTATCAGGCCACTATTTAAAAGCTGAGCATATTCAACCCCACCCCCACCCCCCATTAGCCCCACCCTGCTCCCATCTTCCCTCTGTACTTATTGGAGCACCAAAGAGATGTACCGCAAGAGCCTCCAGCGTGAAACAAACATTTATAGCTACCTGGTTCCTCTTCATTTTCTTAATAGCACTTTCAGCTATAGCAACTGCTCGTTTAGAAACAACTTGAATCCCAACTTTGGCTTTATCAATGGGGAAAAGAAGCAAACCATTTCAATGCTGGAATCAATTTCTGCTTCTAGCAGTTCCTTCTCCCTAACCATGCCCTTTTCTGCATGCAGAATTTAAAACTGATATTCTGTTTAGGTATTACTTATGTCACCCACCCTTCTCTCTCTCACACATGCCCAGATACAATGGAATAATGCATAGCCTTCACTGTAAAACCATCGATGCCCTAGAAATATGGAGTCACAGGTCTACATTCTATACACTCATGTGTAACACTAAATTCCTAGCAGACTACTCATCAATAATCACAGCACTCTGTGGTATCATCACAACTAGTTCCAAAAGTCTGCAAAAATAATTACCAGAACTCACTAGGGGTTTACTCCTCACGCAGCCACATGCTCCAGCTATAAATCATAGAATGGTTTGGGTTGGAAAGGGTCTTAAGATCATCCAGTTCCAACCCCTTGACACAGCAGGGATGCCTTATACTAGAGCAGGTTGCTCCAAGCCCTGTCCAACCTGGCCTTGAACACTGCCAGGAAAGGAGCACTCACACTTCTTTGGGCACCCTGTTCCAGTGCCTTACCACTCTCACAGTAAAGAATTTCTTCCTTACATACAACCTAAATCTCCCATTAAGTTTGAACCCATTGCCCCTTGCCCTATGTGGTGGTGCATCCCTCCCTCTCTCTTCTGTACCCCTCTGCTTTCACAAGAATTCCTGTTAGGCCCCAGCCTTTGGACAGATGGCAGGAGTTGGATGGATGGGTGCTTCCTGGCCTTATCAGGAACTTTAATTGCCTAAGGGAAGCACCACACAGATAACAAGAAAACCTGGATACTCCCTTATCATATCAGTTCTTTTGAGATGGTAAATTATTCCTCAGCAAAGATGTGATCCCAGGATGAAAATTTACAGTGACTAAAGCCCATCATATTATGACCTTTGAGCTCTCCTGGACCATAGTAGGCTGCAACCCAGTTATCTCCCTCTGAGTAGGATCCACCTCAGAGTCCATAAACTCTCAGTTTATAAAACAGGGGGATCATTTGCCTGTGCTCTTACTGTTGCTCACTGACACTCAACCCTTTGCCTGTTGTGGAGTGCTGAGAAAGCTGATGTGAGGACATCATTAGTGCTAATACTTTCCACTGCAGCCAAGGGAAATTTTAAACATACATATGTGTATATATGTACATACATCTACATGCCCATACATCTCCATCTTAGTGTGCTGTGTCAGTTTATATACTTACTTGTAAGTGCATGTATATTAGCTTCATTAATCAAGTGTTGTAGAAATCTTGCAATTCATTTTAGCAATACAAACTGCTGTTAAATTACATTTGTACTCTTTTAGATATAAACTGCTGACCAGGTCTGAGACTAAATCTAGATCCAGCCACACCTGGTCTCCTCTCTGAGAAGAAGTTTAGAAAGCAATAGGGTCTAGTCTGAACCTCATGACTCAACAGGAGGTTTCCCTTTAATCACCTTTAATCCCTCTACCTCACTTTTCCTTTTAAATTCCATTAGGCATAAACTGTTGTCCGCATCTGACACTAGGCTCTGTCAGGAGTCAGCCACACCTAGGCTCTGTCAGGAGTTTGGGAAGCAAGGGGCCTCCAATATGAACTTTGAGACTCAACAGGAGAATTCCCCTTATTCCTTTGTATCTTTAGTTTCTTTAAATATTATTTCAATTCAACTCTGCATAAATCACTTTCATAGAATCATTTAGGTTGGAAAAGCCCTTTAAGATCAAGTCCAACCATTAACCTATTCTCAATGAAAACAAGCTTCAGACATTTTAATTCCTGCAACAGGAGTGGCCTGACAGGATTTCTTCCACACATCTTTACATTTTTATTCCAGTGCAACTGATCAACTACAAAGGGATTTAGCTGCAATGAAAGCATGAAGGAAAGTATCAGCCCTTTTTTCAGCTATGGAGAGAGTTTTCTGGAGACCTCATCTCCCTCCTTGTTCTTGTCAGATCCCTATTTATTCCGAAGAGGGAATTAATTAATATCCTCCTGCAGCTATAGTTTTAACTCAAACATTAAAACAGCAGTAAAACAGGAGCTAAAGCTTCCTTAACAACCCAGGGGCTTTTAAACAATAAAAGCAACCGACTTTTGCATCCCAAACTAAATCCTCAGCCCAGTCACACTTAAAAGAGAGACATTAGGAACCATGGATCTTCATGCAACCCAATGTATACTGAGCCATGACCCTGGGGCTCAACCAGTCTTCTGCTGCTTATACATGTAGAAGTCAAGGAATATATTTAAGCAAAAGAAGGGGGGAGGGCAGAAAGAGGCAGTTTTTTGCTTTTCCAACACCCATCCAACTTAGACTGGTAAAAGTCAGAATGTCCCAACACCATTAAGGACCTGCACAAACTGTCTATCACCCATGTTTTGCACATGACAAATCCGTAATGCTCTAGAGAAACAACGTCTGGAGGATGGTAGAATGAACAGAACCCTAGAAACCCTCCTTGCCAGGGATCAAAAGAGAAGCAAAAGGTAAAACGAAGGCAATCCTTCCTAGCTTCTGGAATGCTAGAAAATAAACTACGAGTAACAAGAAGGGGAGTGGGTGGGAAATAATAAAAAGAAGTATTTGTTCTTCCAAAGAGCCATCTGGGGAATCCCATATCGAAATACAGAGAGAGGATCATTCCCCAAACCCAAATAAAATCACTCATATCCTGTCACACAGCCTGTTCTACGAAAGTGTAGAAAATTCCTACTTTGTCTCAACAGCTGTTTTGTAACTGCACTCCTTTGACAGTTAAATTCAGAATTGGGAAAATTCAGGAGCTTCACAATAAGGAGGAAGTTTAAGCCCTACTTGCTACTAATTAATGATTTGGAGAAAACTCCAGGAACAAACTTGCCAACAAAGTTTTCAAGCTGACAAGCAGTTATTCTTTATTGCGGTGCCGGGAGACACGGGGGATAACTCCTCCTAACGTGTGTCCCCGTACTGCTACATAAGCCATCCTTATACAGTCCCTGGACATACATGCATATTCATGAGGCTACGTGTGGATTACATCATTTTCCAGAAAGCTCCCCGCATGCGTACAGAATTGTGGTGGTGGTCTCTGAGGGTCCTTTACTTCTTCCAACAATCTTCATCACTCCTGGCAGCCTTTGAAGCATGCGCAGTAGATGTTTATACCAGTCTAATTGGTTCGTTAGCACCAGAGACATAATAATCCTCCTAGCCTCCTACTTATCAGTTAGTTTAACTGTAGCCCATCCTGGACACCTGCCATTCCCAGATACTCCTTATCCCTGTGTCCTGTTTTTCTATCCTGTTTTCTCACTTATTTTTGTCCTAAGGTCATAAGGACCTAAACCAATGCCAACTACAACGGTTTATCTTATACAACGATTCTTGTTATGTTCTCTGACTGCTCTCTATTTTTTTTTCTATGTATTATGCACCTCAGTAATTTTCCTTTGCTACTGTTACAAAGCCATCAAACTTAACATTACTTAAAACTAATTCTAAAGGTTTTTATATTCCATTTTATGATTCTGTGTCCCCCTTGTTTCATTAATAAGCCACTTCACCTTACAGCTCTCTTGGCCACTGTTCTGGTAAGAAATAAGGGTAATGTAAGTAACACAAATCACTTAAGTGACTTCAGTGGGCAATCAGCATAAATTCAGAAAAGCCAATAATCTTCTGAAGTACATCAATATTGAGTAATTCTGAGAATCGTTATGGGCTGATTTTTAAAACACAGGCAATAATACCACTACCAAACTTAACAAACACATTTTGAGCAATAACAAGATCTAGAAAGGTCAGAAGCCACCCCTCTGTCCAGTAACCACAGGTTATTTATTCACACTGGTGAGACAGTATCCTAATTACTACTCACCTGCGAGGTGATCTTGGCTGAAGCCAGCTGTTCCTCCTCCCCTGCCTCTCACCTCATCAGGCTTATAATTTGCAGCTGATGACCTGCAAGAAAATTCAGGCTTAGAGGCTGGAAAATTCCCCACAGATCATGGTTTTGCTTGGAGCAGCTGGGTTACCTCTTTAGTATTCCTGTGCCAAAGAACTCACCAAGCTGTAGCACAGGATTATATGACTTTGTCTCTACCTTCCTTTAGTAAACCAATATCCTAAAATGTTTACAGTTAGACATACAGCCCCACAAGAATAAAAAAACCTATCAACAGGTGTGCACTCCTCACACTGACCTGCAGTTTCAAAGGGATGTGGGAACAAAAGGCAACAGGCCAGTAACAGGGTTAGTCAGAATTTTAAAAATAAATAAATAAAATTTAAATTAATCTGTTTGCTTGACTCTGCAGAACAGCCACCCAAGAAGGCAGTAACGAGGTGTCTTTATTTTAACTACCCAGCTTTCAGCTATCCCCTCAAATAAATCGGCTTTGTAACTCACACAGTGTACAACCATAACCACAAGGCACCACCAGAGGGCTTCACCAGAATGTAACCCAAGGCTGCACTCTCCATGGCCCCACTGAACCCCTCACCCAGTCTCTCACCACACACCCCCAGCCCATAGGAGCCTGCAGCTCCTACCAACACCAAACCCCACACTCCTCGAGGGCATCAGACATCCTCCTCACCACCTCACTTCACTTCACCCTACCCTACCCCACCCTCACCGTCCCCCTCACCGTCCCACACGGGCTGCAGACAAAGCGCTCCGCTCGGCGCCAGGGCAAGTTCTAACCCCTCAACACAACCTCACCACAGGTGTGAGAATCTGCCCCTTTACAAGATGGCGCCCACAGCCAGGCGGGAGGAAGCGCAAGAGGACGTTTTGCCCTTAATAAAAATGGTGGCTGAAAGAGGTGGGGAAACTCGCTGCGAGCCGGCATTCCCCTGTCTCCTCCAATCAGCGACCGCCAACTCTCCCGTGGAGGCCGCGGAGCGACCAATGGGAGGAGGCAGCGTGGAAGCCAGGCAGGAAGCTGGCCAATGGGGCGGTAGTGGCGGGCAGAGCCGGCGCGGGGGCGACGGTGCCGGTGCCGGTACGGCGGGCGCAGTGCGCGCGGGCTGCCGAGTGAGACGGGATGCGGGCGGCCCACGGGCTCTGGGCAGCGCTGGCCCTGCTCCTGTTACCGGCCGGCAGCCGGGCCCTGCGCGACGGGGAGTGCGAGGGTGAGTGGGGCTGGCCCGGAGGGGGGACGGGCCCGGCTCTGCCTGCTTCGGCTGGCGGCCCCTGGGCCCTCTGAGATGAGGCTGCTCCTTACCGCTGCTTCCCGCAGCCCGGTTCGCCCGCTAGAGCCACGGGCCGAGAAGCGGAGCAGCCCCGCGGCGGACCTCGGCGCCGGGCTCCGGCCATACCCCGCCCCGCCGACGGAGGGCAGAGGCAGCCCTGCGCAGCTGGGGCCGGGCCGGGCCGTGGGGGCGGTTCCTCCTGGGACAAGAAAAGTCTCCAAAGAGTGCCCGAGCTCCGGCGGGCCGCCCGGTAGCGCTGCTCCGGGGTGCCGGGGAGCTGGTCCAGGGCGGGGCCCGCGTGTCCTGCGGGATGGGGCCGGGAGCTCCGAGTCGGGAAGTTGCCGGTCTGTTCTCAAGGGGGTAGCGGCGGCGCAGGGCTCCCGCGGGAAGGGAAAGGGCTGACCCTTGGAGACCGGATCGTTTCCTTTTCGGGCCGGGATATCGGCGCCTCGGCTTTGGCGGCGCGGGGCATCTCCCTACGCGCCTTGCGAGCCGGAAAAGAGCGATCGGAGCGCCCAAGCAGGGAGCTGGTACGGGGCAGCGGGTGCGGTCATTCACTGGGTCTTCATTGCTCACCACAGCATTAAATTTACCTTGGCTTTGCCCCTGGCTGCTGGATCACTGGGCGTCCTCTCTTGAATGCGTAACGCCAGCAGCGGTGCTCAGCCCATCTCCATGGAACTGGCCTTTACCTGCCACCTGGATACGAAAGCCTCTGGGGTGGAAGCTATTGAGCTGCACAGCAAATTAAACTGCTCTTGAGTGGTGGAACAGAACAGTTTCCCCAGGGGAAGCTAGAAAAACACCTGAGATGTGGCTACTGGTTGGGAGCTTGTACTAATACTCATCCCTCCCTCATTTTTGTAGGGAGAGAAACAGTAAGACAGAGGGGGAGGGAACACAGAAATCAAAGTTTTGGCTGCTGTACCGGCATTAGGTTGGACACGGGTTTCTACTGTCCTGTAGCCATCGGTACCACTACCTGCTTGCAGCATCCTTATTCTTTCCAAAGGTTTTCACTTCCAAACAGTGCACAGTGGACATCAGTGTGTGTCTGTGACTGGGGACAGACCGATGTGAGGTAAACAATGGTGGTGTATGCAAAACAGTATTTTCCTAAATGCCCCAGCTTATAATTACTTCTAGTTTTAATGTAATGACTGTTAAGTTTCTACTTGGTTTCCTGATGACCGTACTGGATTTCCTGTAGCTGCCCAAATGTGTTCAGTTGAACGCAGGTTGCTAATGACAATAGGATCTGCCAGTCCTTTCCTGGTGGAGTAAACAAATCACATAGAAGACATAACTTATGCCTTTCCCTTAGAGGTAGGCCAGCGCCTGGCACTTGTTTCTGGCTGTGGTGAGACCTCACATACCCCTCTGGAGGAACTGGGGCCATGGAGCTCTCAGTCCAGGTGATGCCGATGTTCACAGGCGAGTGTGTGAGCAGCAGAAAGCGAAATCTGGCACTCAATGAACTTACAGTGTCCCTCAGTCACCCCATCACACAGATGCTGCATGCTGTGGTTACCATAGGCATCCGCCCTCCCTGCTGCACACAGTGCTGTGCTCAGTCTGGAAGTGTGCAGAGTGGTGGCGGCCAAAGGGAAGTATGACTGCGTTGCAGGTACCCTCCCCACAGTCAGGACCTTGGATCTGTCCTCTCAACTTCTGGTGTGTTTGTGGGAGTTCTGTTAAGACTTTTCCTTGTTTCAGTCTGAAAACAATTCAGAAGCTTGTGGGACTTAAGAGAAGAAATACATCTGGTGGACAAAGTGTGTGGTCATGTAATTTCTTTTTCTTTTGGAAATAACTTAAGAACTGAACCAACTCGATAACCAGTGACACTGTATTGCTAAAGACAGCACACATGAAGTCTCAACAGGATTATGTAGAGGGAGTTGTTTTTCAATCACAACTGGTTTTGAAGCCTGACATCTGACACATTGCTTCCCAAAGCAGCAACAATAAGAGAGAGAATTAAGTTTCCACTGCTTTGTCTTGTATCCCTCAGCAGGATCCTGCTGCTTACTCAGGACAGTTTGCAGACACTGGACACTTCCATGGATCTGGTTTCTCAGATAGTTGGAACCCCACCAAAAATAACAGGGCACACTGTTGATTCTCATGTGCTTTGAAAGACTTACTGACATACGTGTGAAGTCACTGACTGCTAATGCAGCTTCTAGAAGTTCTGTTCTCCAAATCCCTTATTCTGTTTCCCTGCAAGTTCCCTCTAAGAGCTGCCATGAGGTTACTGCAGTGGTGGGTAACTCCATCCATCTTCCTTTCCAGTGTGCGTTGTGTTCCTGGGAAGGTTCTACCAGAGTCTAAAGGACAATGATGTTGAATTCACACCTGCCAGTATTGAGAAGGAGCTCTTAAAATCCTGCAAAGAAGCAAAAGGCAAAGAGAATCGCCTGGTGAGTAGTACGGTTCAATGATACTTGCATTGTGAGGGAGTAAGTTGTAGAATACTTGGCAAATGCAGGGAAACTGGTGCTTCTGAGTTTGTATGATTTGGTTTACCAGTTCTTCCTAGTTTTGTGGGCACAATTGGTCCTGTATTTTTTATATAAGAGAGAACTTGAGGTGTTCAACCTTTTCACCTTAAGCCCACTGCCCCACCTCCAAAGCCCCCAATCTGTCAACAGACATCTTAACTGGCTGACCTTCTTCCTTCCTATTACTGAAGTGCTGGGGATTACAAAGTTTTTATTTGCTGGGCTTGTTTGTGCCTTAAACTGTATTTGGGGTGCTATATAAACTGTTTAAAATACTTAAAGTATTTTAGCAGCTTATATAGCTCTTTGGCTGTTTACCTGAAAATTAAATAAAGGAAACCTCAAATTGTCCTAACTAAAGAGAGAGGGCAGTCTGCAAATGAAGAGTCCCAAGGAAGAGGGCCTGAGCTCTCCTCAGAAGAAAACTTCAGAGAGACACCATCGGAGAGGAGCACTTCAAAAAGTTTTCCTCCTTGAGCAAAGAAAACTACTCAGAATCCAATTCCATTTTTTAAAGAGCTGAAAAACAAGATGATTAGCCTGCATGGCTTTAACTGCATTGTGATGGGAAGTCTCTGCTCAGCACCCTGGACTCAGCATTAGGCTTCCTTTTGCCTGTCTTTAGCAGTCCCTCGGAAAGGCTTGGTAACAGTAAAACCAAGTGAGGAGAGAAGATGGGCAGAAAACTCCTTTTAGAAGCATCTTTCTGTGCATGCCTACTTCATTCTTTTCTCCCTTCTAGTGCTATTATATTGGGGCCACAAGTGATGCAGCCACCAAAATCATTAATGAGGTATCAAAGCCCATGAGTCATCACATCCCTGTGGAAAAGATCTGTGAGAAGCTAAAGAAGAAAGACAGTCAGATCTGTGAACTAAAATACGGTGAGTGGCCAACATAAGAGGAAATGCCTGTGCTTTTCTGGGGTGTGGATCATTTGGGATATAACAGTATGCTGAAGCTGCTCATTTCCTAAGTTCCATAGCAAGATCACCACCCTGAGTAATTGCACAACCTGGGTTACCCTCCATGAACACCCTAGAGAGTTTTATGGAGATACTCGGGCAAGATTGTTGCTACTAACCTTTTTAGCTCCTGTAGAGCCTCTGATCTGCCTTGGACTGAGTAACTCTTAGGCCTGTCTGCACTACTGTGCCCAGGCCACAATTTGGAGTATCCTATCTTGGAGGGTGTGTACAGTAAGACTTGTCCTGGGGCTGAGGTTTGAGCTCTGTAACCCCGCGTTCTGGCAATGGGTCGATAAACACCTCTTTCTCACCTCTGATGTCTGCTCAGAGCATGTAGCACTCTTTTTCTTACCACCTTCCTTGACCTCTCACGTTCCTGTGTGCTTCAGTGTGTTCTTCCTGAAAAGACAAATATGAAGAAGTCTGGGAAATGCCTCCTGGCTGCTTTTCTGTACCTCTGTCCTTCCATTCCCTGGAGACACCCGTTGGATTGTGGGTCTTTATACTTCTCTTTTCTCTTACTGATGTCCTGTTGCTTCCTAAAAAGCTTTTTGTTGTCATCATTTGCCTTTCCTCTGAAATCACTCTGCTACGTTTTATTTGTCCAGTGGAAGAGAGAATTGAAATATTGCTGCTCAGATAATAAAGGGGCTTTCAGGGTTGTTGTGGAACTCCTACATCTAAGCTGCACCCCAACTTCCTGGCTTCTAACAATGGCTTTTAGCGTTTAAAACCATCCTCTGCTGTCAGAAGCCTAACTCGGAGGTGCCTTCTGCCCCCCGGGAGTCTGGCACCCCGCTCCCCCGTGCCATTCTGCCCCCTATCCTCCCGTACCGGGCCCCGCAGCAGCCGCGGGGCTCCTCTCCTCGCCGTTTACAAGAGCAGCCCCCGCTGAGCGCGGCTCTGCTCTCCCCGCAGACAAGCAGATCGACCTGAGCACCGCGGACCTGCGCAAGCTGCGCGTCAAGGAGCTGCGACGCATCCTGGAGGACTGGGGCGAGGCGTGCAAAGGCTGCGCCGAGAAGTCCGACTTCATCCGCAGGATCCACGAACTGATGCCCAAGTACGCGCCACGGGCCGCGGGAGCCCGCGCAGACCTCTGAGGCGGAGCGCGCTGTACCACGGGGCGCTCATTAAAGTACAACGGTCTTTACCGGGCGGACGCGTGTGCTGTGATTGCGGGCCACCTACGTACATCCATACACTCATTCCCGTTATTCCCTTTATTCCTACCGCCGGGATGCGGCGCTGCTCGCGCGCGCGCACAGGCTCCACACGGCAGGGGGCGGGGTTTAGCTGCGCGCGCGCGCCGCCGCCGCCCTCGGTGATTGGCCGGCCGGCCCGCAAGCGGGAGGTGCTCGTGCGTCACGTCGCCGTACCGCGCCATTCGCGCCCCTGACGCCGCCATGCGGCGGGACGCGGGGCGATGACGTAGAGCCCGCGCGGCGCGGCGGCCGGAGCCGCCTTCGTTCCCTTTTGTCCAAGATGGCGGCGGCCGCCGGAGGCGTCTCCTGAGCCGCGGGCCCCGGCGCCATGAAGCGGGGCAGCGAACGGGACTCCAGCCCGCCGGGGGCTGGGGGAGGCCGCGCCGCCGCCGCTAAGCGGCCCCGCGAGCGCGAACGCGAGAGCAGCAGCCGGCGCGGCCCGCACCGGAGCTCGGGCGCCTCCCGCAGCAGCCGGGACAAGTCCACGCCCGGCGGCAGCAGCGGCGGAGGCACCACAACCACCAGCGGCGGCGGTAGCAGCGGCGGAGGCGGCTCCAGCTCCCGCAGCCACCGCGGCGATGAGCGCGCCAGCGGTGGCAGCGGCGACTCCAACCACCGCCCGGCGGGGAGCGGCTCGGCCTCGGGCGCCCGCGGCGGCAGCAGCCAGGCCGCCCCCTCGTCCTCGTCTTCCTCCTCCTCGTCCCGGGCGCTCGGCGTGCCCAAGGCCAAGGCCCTGCCCGGCGCCGTGGTGGCCCCCTCGCTGCTGCTGGCCGGGCCGCCGCCGGGCGCCGCGCCCTCGCTGCTGCTGGCGCCGCTGGGGGGCTCGGCGGGCCTGGCCGGGGAGCCGCCCGGCTCCTGTGAGTACAAGACGCTGCTGGTGAGCGGGCTGAGCGCGGCCCTGCCTGACCAGCTGCTGGAGGACGGCCTGTTCCGCCTCTTCCAGCGCTTCGCGGGGGGGGGCGCCGGGGACATCAGTGTCAAACTCTCCCACACGCCCGAGCTCGGCCGTGTCGCCTACGTCAACTTCCGACACCCCGGGGACGCCCGCGACGCCCGGCGGCACGCCCGGGCCCGGCAGCTGCTCCTCTACGATCGACCTCTCAAGGTGGAGCCGGTGTACCTGCGCGGGGGCCGGAGGAGCCGCACGCCGCCCCCCGCGCCCTCCCCGGAGCCGCTGGGGTACCTGCCGCCCATCCACAGCACCTACCAGTACAAGCAGAGATCGCTCTCTCCTGTCACCAGCCCCTTACTGCGGGAGCCGCGACCCAGGCATGCTCATGCTGCAGCCGCCGCCTTCGCCTTGGAAGCAGCTGCCATCGGGCTCTCCCGGGAGCGGGAGAGGGCCCTGGATTACTATGGGCTGTATGATGAGCGCGGACGTCCTTACAGTTACCCCATCGTGGCTGAGGAAGACCTGATGCCGGAGGATGACCAGAGAGCCACTCGCAACCTCTTTATTGGCAACCTGGACCACAATGTCTCGGAGGTGGAGCTGAGACGTGCCTTCGAGAAGTACGGCATCATTGAAGAAGTGGTGATCAAGCGCCCTGCCCGCGGCCAAGGTGGGGCTTATGCTTTCCTCAAGTTCCAAAACTTGGACATGGCACATCGGGCCAAAGTCGCCATGTCAGGCCGCGTTGTTGGCAGGAACCCTATCAAAATTGGCTACGGGAAAGCCAACCCTACTACCAGGCTGTGGGTGGGTGGTCTTGGTCCAAGTACTTCCCTGGCTGCCCTGGCCAGGGAGTTTGACCGTTTCGGCAGCATCAGGACTATTGACTACGTGAAAGGAGACAGCTTCGCTTATATCCAGTACGAAAGCTTGGATGCTGCCCAGGCTGCGTGTGCCCAGATGAGGGGTTTCCCTTTGGGTGGACCGGAGAGGAGACTCCGTGTGGATTTTGCCAAAGCTGAAGAGACGAGATACCCACAGCAGTACCAGCCTGCACCGCTCCCCGTGCACTACGAACTGCTGGCTGACGGGTACAGCAGACACAGAAGCCTAGAGCAAGACTTGAGGGTGCGAGATAGGACTCCTCCACATCTCCTGTACTCGGACAGAGACAGGAGCTTTGCAGAGGCAGACTGGGCCAGCCCTGCCAAAAACGCTGAACGCAGAAACAACTTGGAAAGCTACAGCCGGTCAGTGCGTAGCCGGAGTGGAGAGCGCTGGGGCAGTGACAGCGATCGTGGTGTGCCCAAACCATGGGAAGAGAGGCGGAAACGCCGGAGCCTTTCCAGTGACCGCGGGAGGACTACTCACTCACCTTACGAGGACAGAAGCAGGACAAAGGCCAGTGGGCCAGCTTTAGACCGCAGCCCAGACAGGGCTCGCAAGGAAAATCACACTACAGAATCCGGAGCTGAGAAAGAGCAGGGTAACTCCCTTCAGAACAATCGTCATGCGACTGAGGAGAAACCCTATCGTGAACCATCCGATGCTCCCCAGCCTAAAAAAAGGGACAGCGAGCGCAATCATCGAACTGGTGAATCGGAATCAAAAACACATGAGGAGCCAAAATCTGAGACCAAAAAGTTAAAGAATTTATCAGAATATGCTCAGACACTGCAACTTGCTTGGAATGGGCTTCTTGTGCTAAAAAACAGCTGCTTCCCCACCTCTATGCACATCCTGGAGGGAGACCTCGGTGTCATCAATGGACTCCTTAAAGACCATTCATCTGGCGGGAAGTTAACGCAGCTCAAAATCGCTCAGAGACTTCGGCTTGACCAGCCCAAGCTGGATGAAGTCACTCGCCGTATCAAACAAGGCAGCCCCAACGGCTATGCTGTGCTCCTGGCCACCCAGTCCGCCCCAGGCGGGGCAGAGGCCGAGGGGACCTTCCCTGTTGTAGAGCCTGGCTTGCAGCGACGGCTTCTCAGGAATCTGGTCTCCTACTTGAAACAGAAGCAGGCTGCTGGGGTTATCAGCCTGCCCGTGGGAGGGGCAAAGGGCAGAGACAGCACAGGCATGCTTTACGCATTCCCTCCTTGTGAATTCTCTCAGCAGTACCTCCAGTCAGCACTAAGGACATTGGGAAAGTTAGAAGAAGAACATATGGTGATAGTTATAGTCAAAGACACTGCCTAGCCCACACTGTCTTTTCAAATTCCATGTTTTCTTTGTGTGTCACACAACCCAGTTGTTTTTAAGGCAGATCATTTTGGTGGAGGCTCAAAACACCTCAGCCAAAGTGGTAAGATTTTTAGTTCCTAATTAATTTTAATCCCATTTAAATAGAGCCCATTTTATTCGTTTTTAATATGTGACACTGTCCGCTGTTGTTCTGTATTTTTATTTTTTAACTGTATGAAAAGTTGTCAGTAAAGCCTTGTTCACTGATGGATTTCTAAACTTGTGCGCTATCCTAGTTTTTATGGCCTGGAAAGGGCTGGCTCCCTGTGCTGTCAGGGGCTGGAAGGGGATGGTCCTGACCCAGTTCAGTTTCTCAGGCCTTAGCTTCCTGCTTCTCCTCATCTCCTTATTCATGTCCTGCAAGGTGGGAGGGGAAGGGTGGTTCTTTGTGCTGTATGAGAGACTGAAAGTTGATGCTAGACCTCTTTTTTTTTTGGTCCTGATTGCTTTTTATTTCATCAGTTTGAGGCTGGATGCATTCCTGTTGGCTCTCTGGTTGAGGATAGAAGCCTCCCAGGAAGCCAGCTCCCAAGGAAGCAAATCTTGATCAAGAATTGGGTTTCATACACAATGAAACAATTACAGTTAATACTTGGTACAAGGTTTGCTACTAAAGAGTCAACTTTGTATTCAACTCTGTGAGGTTTGATACATGTCTCAGTCAGAAGTTCTTGGGTAAAACAAAACCTAGGGTTTCCATTTCCAGTTTTATAAAACTGCATTCCCAGAAGCAGGAGAAACAAACAAACAAACAAAAGTAATTTAAGGGATAACCCTCTTGGGCCTGTATTAGTTGTAGAGAAGCAAATAAAGGGCACAAGGGGTTTGGCAAACTCTAGGTGTCTCTTGCCTAGTTGATCATATTGCACTATCTGAACTCCTGTATTGAAAGAAAAACAGCAAAGTGGGGTTTTTTTGTTAAAGTTGAAGCTTGTTTGCAGGCTTAGAGAAAAAAAACAACACCCATCTGGCTGGCTGAAAACATGTTCTGTTCCCACAGGTACCTTGTGCCTGTAGGAAATGAGCTCACAGACTGAACTGTAGGATGGGATGGTTGTCACCTTCCCTGTGTGTGCTGTAAGTCAGGGGTTCAGGGGAGCAGCCAGGACAGCTCTGTGTGCTCACTAACAGAAGAGTACATAACTAGTTCAAATGTGAGCTACAGTACACGCTGTTCAGTTTGGGGATACTGCTATTTTTTAAAATGATGCCTGTAGATTTTAGGAAGCTTATGGAAAATGGTGTGGGATTAAAAATCACACTGAAGTTTAAAGTTTCTTTAAATTTGCAGATGGTTGGTTTGTTTGTTTTGGTGGTAAGCAAGTGAACCAAATCCTGGGAGAAGCAGAGTCTGACTAGCATCAGTCTCTGTGACCAAGCAGACTCGCTTGCTGACAGGTGCCAAAGGCCTTTTTAAACCTGTACTCTCAGGTATGATTGGTGTCAGATGCTGTGCAGCAGGGAGCATAACTCACTCTAAGGATGCTTTTCTTTATTTCTTAACCCTGCGATGTCACAGTAGACATCATCAGCTGATGATGTTTGAGCAGTTGCTTAGTCGAATGAGGTATGGATAGCAACAAGTTAAGGGGTGGTTTGTTGTTTGTTTTTTTTTTTATTTTTTAAACTTTTAATACTGTGATTATATTAAAAGTAAATCTAATGAGTTAGTGTGAGGGGGTCAGTATTTCACTTGATGATGCATCTTCTGTACCCCAGGAAACAAATTTACCTGTAAGGGCCAGAGTTACAAGGCAGGATTGTCCCATGGTGAGAGGTGAGTTGGCTCCTCTGCTGAGAGCTGCAGAGTCCAGGAAAGCTGAGTTGTGCTGCAGAAGCAGAGGAGCAACCCTGCTGCTCCCAGCAGCCAAGCCATGCCTCTGGGATAACTGCATTGGGCAGGGTAACTGGCCTGCCCCTGGTTTTACACGGTTACAGTGACGCTGACTTTTAAACTTGTGACCGAGTCCCCAATGCTGTTGTAAATGTAGACAGTGCCAAACATCAACAATTGTAACCGTTGAGTATTACCTGAAACCGAGTGCTATTAAATACCCCTTATGGCCAGAGTCAGAGTGATTAGAGCTTTTTGTCAGAGTATCCTATGTTGGAGGTGTCCGGTCAGTCTGTGGCAGAGTTCATGGAGCTGCCGTAACAAATGCCCCTGGCTGGCTTCTCACTGGCAGCTCCTGAGGCTGTGGAGTGGCTTTGTGTGTGTGTGTTATGGTGAGTGAATGTGAGGAATCAGAAGAGGGAAAAAAAAATCAATACATGATAAAAGCTGCAACTGCTTGGTGGCAAAAAGCCAGGGAACCACCAGAAATCCCCATCTCCTGCTTTGCTTTGGAGACGAGCAAGTAATAATGGAAAGGGGTTTCAGAACACATTGACATGCTTTGGGTTGGATAGGATTTTTTAATGCTGGGATTTCTGTTCTCAGCAAAGTGCCTGACAGGTGTGAGCATGTGTGCATGAATGGAGGACCAGCAAATCTCCCTTCTACGAACAAATTAACAGGCCTAAGTGAGGAGTCAATTTAAGGAAAAAAACCAAGACAGAAGCAGCATAAGCCCTCTAACCTGATGTCCTGATCTTTCCCAGCTCCACTGCAAACAGGTGAGCCACAGCCATTGTTGGAACCCACTGTGCTGAGACCACAGCCCCTGTTCCTGCAGTCCTGGATATGATCCTGTCCCCTCAGACATGAATCCAGGCTGGTTCCAAGAGAAACAGGCCTGGAAAAAAGGTAGATCATTACAGTAAATGCAATGATTTACTTACATCTCTGTCTTACAGCTTGCAAGACTTGGCCCTTAAGTTGATGCAGTGCCAGGGAGAAGATAGATAGTGGCAGGGGGGCGGGAGGAACACCACAGCCTAGCTGGGAGCCTCAGGATACTCAATGATGATGGAAGACGGTGAGTATAACAGTGCTGAAGGGATGTCTTCAGCCCACCCAGTACAGCAGTGGTTGTAAGGTAATTGCACCAGTGTAATGGCCTCTGTCTCTCTGGGGGTGATCTGAAACTCAAGGTGGGACCAGAGTGTGAGGTGATGGATGTGGTGGTCTGGTAAGTGTTCAGATTTGAGTTACTCTTTTTTCTTTGCAACACCCATCCAGCAAATACTCTGTCTTACAAAGCCTTTTTTTAACACCAGCTGCCATTTGTCTTTACTGTAACAGGAATATTGACAAAAGGGCTAGACCCTGGCAGTCCCTGTGCCCAGCATGTGCTGATGAGCTCACCATACCCTGATGATTAGCCTTAGCTATCAGGCAGATTAACCAGCCCTGAGGTTTCCACCCTGCTCTCCTATCCATGGCCTATACGAGATTTTATCTGAACCACTGCACAATGATATGTGTGCAACCTCCCAGTGTGCTGGCACAACAGTTACGCAGCTTGGACTTGGTGTGCAGTGCACTAAATGGGCCAAGCAGTCACTCACAGTCTGCTCACAGTGTGCTCAGATTTCCCCCATTTCAAATAGTTGCAGAAATAAACCAACCAACCAACCCCTGCTAGTCCTTAACTGGGAATCCTCATTTTGCACCCAGCCTGTTGCAGTCACCCTATTCCTCCAGCACATCTTGAGCCATGCCCCTCAAGAACAGGGTGCAGGCAGCCCTCCCCCCCCCAGTTGTATCATTACAGCAGCTCTGCAATAAGCAAGGAGAGAGGGCCAGAGTCTGCCCAGGACAGGCAGAGGGCCTGCCTTAGCAGTGTTGGGTGGGTGATCTGTGGGCTAAGGCCATTCAATGGAGGTAGGTGTGGGAGGGGAGGGACAGCAGATGTACTCACAGTGGCCTGGTTTCAGGTCAAGCTTCTGAATAGGAGCTCCGTGCTGGTTGTTTTGGTTCTGTTTCACAAAACTAGTTAGTAAATTTCTCTGAGATAGCCAGGCCCAAAACAGCAAGAGATGGAGCTGCTTACAGTTGTGGTGTCACACCAGAAGACAACCCAGACACTCGGGACAGCATCTCCTTCTGGTAGTTGCAGTAGCTATGTGTTTTTTTTCTTTCCCTCCTTTTGAGCAGCACATTTTCTTAGGTAAAATTGCACAAGGTGGTTTTTGGTAAGGCAGAGGCTGGCTTCTACAGCTGTTGGGTGCCCTATCTGATTTCCAATCCCCTCATTTAATCAGAATGCCGCTCCAATTGCTGGTCTTAAATGCTGCAGCAATCACAACTTGTTCATCTTTACCAACTCAGTAGGGCACAATTATCCATTATAAGTTGCAGCAGAAACTTTCCTTTTTAATTATTAACAAGCAGCCCTGGGTCAGTGCATTAAGTAGATGCCATGCTGGAGGGAAGAAAAGCCATCCCTTCTCTTGGTTAAAAAGAAAATCCTTTCTCTTCAAGCAGTGAAACCTTGAGTCTTAGCTGAGATGAGCACAGGTCTTGATGGAAAAACTGCTGTAGTGTCAAGGAGCAGGAAGGCTCCAGCTCCCTCTTCTGTCTCAAACTATTCTGAAAGTGGCCAAAACAAAAAGTAAAAAGCTGAGTGGATATTATCTGAACACCTGGAAATAAGCAGCACATTTTTGGCCCTGTCCAAGCAAGCAACAAGCATACTCACCTTCCAGCTCTGACTCACAGAACCAAGCTGCATAGTTGTGTGCTCTACAAGGAAATTAAACACTCAACTGCTAATTTTTTTCATCCCCTTCTAAGGGCAGGGCCTTTTGTCACGTTCAAACAGGAGCACCTAACCTGCCTTCTGCCAGTACAGCCACAAGGGAGTCAACCCACACACAGTCGAGGAGGCGCAGTGCTGCTCCTGCCTTCTGACACAGCGGCAAGGCAGTGAGAGTTCCCTGCAGCTCACTGTGCTTCCGGTAACTCAGCCACAGGGTGGATGTTCTGGTCCATCCAACCAGATCACGGCCTGACATTAGCAGCGCCTTCCAGCTCCCACATTGCACAGCGAGGGTGTGCTGCCACAACCCCACGGAGAATTCCAGGCTGTCAAGCAAACCAAACAGTCAGGTTTGAACCCAGAGGCACTGTGAAGTGTCTCATCATGAAGCTCTAGAAGTCCTCAAGGACTAGAGCCTGCACTCCCACAGATCTCACCCCATGTTTCCTTTGCCTTTCCTTATTACAGCCAAGCCAGCACCTACAGCTAGTGGCTCTCTGGCTGAGCAACTCTGCAGAGCATGAATAAGGTGGCAGAGGAATGCATGGCTGCAACTCACAGCCAAAAACAGAGACAGGATTTGTATTTAATTTTTTAATAAATACACTTTACATTAAAGAAAAAGGCTTCAATTTGCATTTTCCACACAGAGGGCAAGGAAAAAAAAAACAAACAAACAAACAAAAAAAAAACCAAACCCAAAACATTAAAAAATTTGAACCATAAAGGGCAGAGGGGAGAAAGAGGGCTCCAACGTCAATCCCCGATCTCCTTGTCTTCAGGAATACCAGGACTCTGACTAGGCCAACACAGGATTTCAGTCTCTCATTACAGCAAGAGTTTCAAACAGCCTGTACCTGCAGTCACCAAATGCCCACAGGGCTCTTCCCTGGAGGACAAAAGCACCTGGAAAGCCACTGATCCACTAGCAGGGGTTAACTCCTATTGTTTCTTTCTTTAAAAAATAAAATCATATTTAAAAGGAAAATATTCTCACTCCTCACCAATATCAGGACCCATGATGCTTGGATTTCACTGGGTTGCATAAAAATGCCTCTTCTTTTAATTTTAAACAGTTTTTCTCCCCCAAACCTACCCCATGGTAACAAGGTACTACAGGAATACAAAGTTCATCCCCTCTTTACTAGAACACCTGCCTTTTATTTTTTTTTTCCTTTTTTTTTTTGTTTTATATAAAACTATTTCTGTTCTTTAGGAAAGAACTTTATACAAAGAAAATATATTGTGAAATATCTTCAGAAGTTTCCTTGAAGAGGAGAATCATCTCAGCCTAAAATAAAAAATAAAAAAACAAACAAAAAAAAAGCCAGAGAAA
>NDXB01015121.1:33390-66587 GCA_002631895.1 Agapornis roseicollis | reverse complement strand
TTTCTTAAAGAGAAAAATCATCTAACCCAAAAAAAAAAAAAAAAAAAACAAACAAAAAAAAAAAAAAGCCAGAGAAAAGAGGCCTAACCCCAGATCTCTTTATTGTAGAGCCTTGGACTTAGCCCCGAGCCTCAAACTGACTCAAACCAACACAGCGGATGGGCTGGAGTTCCTCAGGTTGTCCCAGAAGAAGAAGGGTCAGGGTGCTCAGGATTGGTTTCCCATTTGGTCTCTGGTTGTCTGCCGGGAAGGGAGCATCTCTTCCTGCCAACACCCCACCTGCAGTCACTCCTCACTCGTTCAGAGACAGGATAATGTCATCCTCCAAGTCGGAGTTATCTGAGCTGTCGGCTGCAAAGAAGACATGCAGGTTATGTTTGGTTTGTGGAGGAACACAGCTGTCAGGGCTGCCAAGCAAGGCAAATCATTCAGAGTCACAAGAGATGGCCAACACATGCTTGAGACCAGCAGCTCCCAGCAATGACGCAGGCAGCTAGCACCATTAGTGCATTTCAAATCAATCAAAAGCAGTTAGCAAATCTGCACCAGAGCTTCCTTTCCCTGGTTGAAACAGAGGGTCAAGAAGACAGCAGCTTTAGCAAGTGCAGTCTGTATTAGCTGGCAGGTGTTCTACCTCACGACAAGATGGGGAGAAAGACACCAGCAGTAAGTTACCTGCACGTGAGCTGCCTGTACAGCTTACTGTGCACATCTAAGTGCAACAGCTCTTCATGCTGGGAGCTCGACAGATCTGGCAGTCATTCCTCACAGCTGTTATTTGAAAGCAAGCTTGACAGTTCCACCAACCCAATGTGGTGAAATATGGCTTCTGTATAATGTGCATGGGGCTAATTCATTCGGCAGCAAGTTAGACCCAGGCTTCCTCAGGACAAGGTTCTTACTGGTGTGTCACTCCCACAGCACAGAGGGGAAACAACCCATACCTCCACAACTAGAAGCTTCCTCTGGCAACCCAAAGATTTCTGTAACTAATTTAACTACACAACACTCATTAAAGGCAACCTGAGAATTATAGTTTTCCTGATTTTCTTCTTCATAGTACAGAATAAAGGCATGGAAGGCTTTGCCAGGAGCAGTCACACACACAATTGCTTTTTTATCTTAAGACATAAGGTTTCTCCTCCCTCAGTTCTGCAAGAGGGAAGTGGTAGCAGCTCTGGCAACAAGATGTCTCCTGCCTTACCTTAGAGGTGATGTTGGCTCTTTTTCTTATGTGATTTCATTGGATGCTGCAGTTAACTAGTTTTAAAAATAGTAAAAAACAAAACAAAAACACAAAAAGGGACACCAAGAATTCCTCTTAGCCATCTCACTTACACTGGATCTCTAACATTCCTGTCAAGGTAAGCAAAGCCTTCTGGAAGTTTCACCCTTTCTCAGGTGCTTTCCTTAGGAAAAGAATGACAGACAAGCAGCAGAAGGCACAAACCCTTTCCCAAACCCTCCTCTCTGAAGATCAGCAATAAATGTTCCAGTCACACCACCCCTCGTACTAAGCCTAAGCTGAAGGGCCAAGTGCTCCCAGAACAGCTACAGCCATGTAAGGGTAGTTGGAAAGCACCAGCGAGTGCTACAGCAGGTACACTTGTGCAGTAAGAGGGAAAAAAGCACAAGCAAGATAATCTAGAAACTCTGGAAAAGAAGAGGAACTGCTGTGGGTTTTATTTTTAAACACCAAAGAGCAGCTTTGAGAAGGGATCTCCTATTATTTATTCTTCAGTTCACCACACAGCCTTCCAGTTTTGAGCTCAGTGTAAACCTGGCTGCAGTTAAATGCTGGGCAGGAGTTTGCAGACCTGCCTGGAAATGGTCATTTTCGATAACAGAAAAGGAAAGAAGAGTCAGCCATGCTGCTGGTGAGAATTCCATGTATTTTTTCCATCCTGCATCACACATGCATTTCAAAAAGAACACCCCACCTGTCCAGGAACAATCTCTATCTGCACACCGTATCAACTGCTACAGACAGAACAGACCTACCCACTCCAAGAAGGTGGCAAAGGAGAAGGAAGATAAATTTATACTTAAAAGGTTCTCCATGAATGATTCCTGAAAAGGAAATAAAACCTCTTCTAAAGCACGAGAGACCAAAGCAGTTTCCATTGTTCTTTAAATTATTCTGTTTTGAAGCATGCCCACTGTATGTTGTGGAGGTTCATCCAAAATACAGCAACCATGCTTCAGGTCTGTACTGGGCAACAGCGTCAGTGCCCTTACAACTTCTCATTGTGGAACACAGTATAAACAAAGAGGGAAATTATAATTGCTCTTGCTGGGTGAGAAACAAAAGCAAGCCAGATGAAGCTGAAGTCACAGAGAAGCAGTCACAGAACCCCACTCACCAAACCTTGTGCAAGGACCACACATCAGCTTGGCAGAGCTGTGCTCCTTACTTTAAGTTCCCAACGATGCTGCTAAGCAACCTAACAGCCACAGAATCATCTGGCTGCAGCTCCACTGCAATATCAGATCAAAGTTCTACCTCTAAACAGCATACAGATGTGACCATTTCCTAATATATATAGTACTCTGCAGAGCAGTTTTGTTTCAGGACATTTCATTAACTATTCCTGTACTTAATTTTCATTCTGCCCCTTGGACAATTCAAGTTCCAGCACTGTGTGCTCTCTTAATAACTTCTGGCCCTGCACCCCATGAGGAAACAGAAGTGAAGTTGTGTCAAAAAGGTCCTGACAGCTACTGGGACAGGCAGAAGTTATCCACAGTCCTGAAGCATTGAACTGCAATATGCTATTAATGAATTTGAGCTATGTAAGTGCCCTATAAAGCCCTACATTGTATGCCTACTACCTTCCAGAGAACAACAAACTTACCCCACAGAATAACTCTGGCAACCATATGTGGCCAGATCCTTAAAAATGACTGAGCTACATGTGAACAGAGAAGACATGGATGAGTCTGCCAGCCACATTAGTGCCAAAACAGAGTCCTGGCGTGCTTAATCCTCCAGCACATAGGAAGGGAAGACTGATTCCACCACAGCCCTCACATTTATCTCCTACCACTGCAGGACTTCACATACCTTGCACTCTGTAATTACTCATACTCACCCACCTTCTAACTTAACTACATTAATCCCAATTTTACAGCTTGGAAATTAAAAATAACTTGGCTGCACTAAAAACCTGTGCTGCAAAAAAAGGGAACAGAATCTGGTGTCACAAATCCCAAGCCTGATGCTATCCTACTCACCTTCTTGTTCTTGTGAAGCCTTTTTACAAATTTAATTGTTACATATAAAGCTCAGACTTTTCTTTCTAATATATACACAGAAACACACACACACACACATTGTTAACTTTTCAAATCTGTAGAATGCCAGGAAAAGAACAATTTAAATGTTATCCCAAAAGTTATGTTAGCTTCAGAAGAATCTAACAAAAGAAGTCAGAAATGCCATGTTTGTTTTGCACTTTAAGCAATTACAGAACAGAAAGAACAGCACCAAGAACCAAAAATGCTCTTCTGTCCTTACAAGTAAAAATAAGACAGGTGAGGTAACAGATCAACCAGTATCTCCTTGAAGGGTGGGACAGACAAGCAACTAGACAAGGCTTCTTCATATGGAACTTCTTGGCCTGCCAAATTCTCACATATGCACCTGAGAGCACTTGAAGAAAGGAGGCACCTTCCTTTCCAGAACTTTCACTTGTTCTCTCAGATAGTAGCTGTTTTTACTGACAGATTACTACGAGAGGCCACAGGTGAACAAGCACAATGATTAGTGCCTTTCATACCGGCAAAAGAGAAAGTCAGCTAAGTCATTTCAGGGAAGACCTGGGTAAAGAACAGGTCACCTGTGGTCACCAAGCTAAGCACACACTTACTATCTCCAAGAATCAGCTCGACTTCCTCATCAGCATCAGAATCTTCATCTTCACCCTCATCTCCCTCTTCCAGGAGGTTGGCAAGCTCCTCATCATCAGAGGGAGAAAAGTCATTTTCTCCATCCTCACCAGCATTCTCATTGTTCTCATCCTCTTCCAGCTCAGCCTCTAGCAGCTGGTCCGTATCTAGTTCATCAAGGTCATCTGTATCATCATCATCTTCATCATCGTCTTCTTCCTCTTGCTCTTCTTCCTCCTACAGAGAGAGCAAAAAAAGTCCATTGCAGACATTAAAACAAATGTAAAATGGAGTAAGAATAATTGCAGAAAGTATACCTATTGTTTCACTTCTCTCCATAGCCAGACATCACATATTATAAACACCACACATTATAAACACTTTCTCTCCACAACTACAGAACATGACACATGCTAGATAGAGCAGGCCAGCAAAGTCTTATCTGCAAAATGCTGGGGCAGCACAGGTACCACTGGCTCAAGCTCCTCTCCCATACTGGCCATCAACATGTGCCACCACAATGCACTTTTTAGGAGGACATGCAGTAAAACCTGTTAATCCATGGCTTTGTTACTACTCTTATACAAACTGCTTTAGTTTCAGCTGGACCAAAACCTCTATTTTGCATCAAACAGCATGCATGTTCAGTCTGTCATTCATTCCTGATTTAGATGAGATGTAAAATGTTAGAGTAAGATACTATTAGCTTAACCCAATCCCTGAATCACGCAGATGATAGAACTGTTTAAAGCAGCTCAGGAGTCTCAGCTTTGGCATTTACCTGTGGATCAAAATCTTTCTCTGTCAAACCATAAGAATCTGCATTCAATAAAGCAACTGAATTCCTCATTGTATAGATCAAAATCCATAAATCTGTGTCTAGCAGATAATACTGAGTGGGAAGAAGCTGTTACAGTCCTATTGTTCTTCCACACAAACCAGAGACCAAGATGTGCCAAGCTTTAAGAAGTCTCCAAGACTCTAAGAAAGGGTTCAGTGTACCTGCATCTCTCCCCAGAGTGACACCGTCTTTCTCTAACACAATGCTCTTGTGTGGCAGGAAGGCAGCTCAAGTCATTCAGTCTTAATTGCCCTTTTGTTTCAGGAAGGATCATGTTTTGCCAAATTGTGAAGCAGTTCAGACTGATATTTAACAACCCACTTCCAGGATTAGTTTGGTGCTCAAGCTCACCACACTCACACTGTGCTGTTTAGACCACTGTATTTTCAGGTCTAAAAGGACAGAGGAAAAATACCTTACTGTCACCTCCCCAGCCTGCTTTTTCTTCAGTCAGCGCTATAAAAAAAAATCCACCACACCCACACAAATCCAGCATCTGTCACAGGCAAAAGGAACAAGGAATGGCAAAAAAGCCTGGGTGACTTTTATTGTTTCTTCACTTGTAAAAAGCAGTCAAGTCTCTACCACTGACCAGAAGTGCTGTGCTATTTAAATGGAGCATGAAAGCTTTGGTTTAGTATACAGAATTTTCTTTCTGAATAAACATATATTAAGTATAAAATTAAAACAACCTGTGCTAAAGCCTATACTTGTTTTAGGCAATTACAAACTTCAAGTCACTGAGTCCTCAGATAAGTGGACACTGCTTTTTGAACTGTATACACACTAGGAAATACCTTACTTGCAGTTCAGTTTTAAACTGCAGCACCATATCATATTGAGTATAATTTTCCACAAAATAAGTTGAATTGAGTATGAAAGCTTTTTGCCTTACTTTTACTTCTGTTCTGTGCAATATCTGCAGAGAGAACAGTGTCTTAAACTGCAGTCAGAATTGAAAACTGATTAAACACTTTTCCTTTTTCAGTATCTAAACTCTGAGACTGGAAAGGAAGAGGTCAATTTGCTTTTAAAGCTTGGAAAAATTAAGCCAAGTTTTTCATTGTCTGGAAACAGAGACACAACTGTAGACATTAGGAGAAAAAGTGTATTGTCTAAAAGATTCGCTTAGAGTCCATGTAGTTGAAAGCTAAAGGATTCTGAAATGACTTAGGTACCCTCTACTTACACATATGTGGACTTTCTGAAAGCATTTTTTTCCTAAATATCTAGCCCACAGTGACTTAAAATCTCAATTTGATTATGTTTCACATTTACTGTATTTATTGGAATTTGAAATACTGTTTTGTAAACATTTTCATTCAAGCTTACAGCAAGAAATATGTAGCAACATCATCCTTCAAATACAGGATGAAATGAAATATAGTTCTAAAAAGCTAAAGATTTCTTCCATCCGAAAGAATAAGAGCCAAATTACATAAAGGGTGCATCACTCAGTCGCAAATCAACTTTGAAGGATAATATCAACCAGTGAGGAAACAGTGCTTTGTGAAAACACAAATAGCAACAGAAGAGTAGGGAACTGACATGTTTTTACCTTTCCAGTTTAAATTACTTAATCTGAAGTAGGTGATTAGAATCAGGCCACACTCATTTAAAAAAAAACCTAAGAACAGTAAGACAAGACCTTAATTATATCTGTCCTTGGTAAACCAGAAGAGTGTGAAAACCACACTACAAGAAATCAAGTGTGACAGAGGAAGCACAACATGCACACAAGTGCATGTTTCCACCAAGCTGAATGAGTAACAGAGAGCACAGTTCAATAGGAGTCATCTTAACTAGTGAGAAGCCTGTACCTCACTCCCTTTAAAGAACAAAACTTAGAAACTGATGCTTCTGCTAATAGGCAAATTAATTCTGCATTAGCTTCTGAACCATCTCCAAGCACAATCCTCTAGGCACACAGCAATACTCCAGCCTAGAAATACAAGGCTTGCATGTATGTGGTGAGATCTCTCTTAAGAAAGAACACTGAGCTTCTACACCCAAAGCCAATCTGTGGGAAATACAGCTGACAAAGGTGTAAGGAAATAGCAAATGGAGTCTGACACCATCATATGTAAGTGATATCCAGACTGTTAATGGGTATTTAGGATGTATGCTCACCAAATACCACAAATATCTCACATAGGGATCCACATACAGATAAAACATAGCATGCCTTCCCCAATGACTCATGCAAGCACACCAAGTAACAACAGTGAAACAAATCCTTGTGCAGTGTCACAAGGGAAGATAGGCAGAACAATTATTCCAAACCATATCTGGGTCTGTGAAGGGCCCTGCAAAAGCAAGCTCCTACCTACCCATCGGCAGTTCCCAAGAGCTTTGGGTGCTGGTAGAAAGAACCACTAGCATGGACATCTATGCAAAGTAAGCACATACCTGTGCTTATCTTCCTCATTAAACTGATCCACAAGAATCTGTGGACCAGCACACTCCACACAACTTAAACAATACCAAGGAATTCTTTTAGCCATCACTAACTTCTTTAGATGCCAAAAGATGTTCTCCTATTTGGGCTGTTCTCTGTAAAAGCTGCTTAGATCAGAACTTGAACTGTTCATGTTGGCCTCTGAGGAATCAGAGGAGGAATGTGAGAAATATTCTTTTACCTCTCCAACAGAAGCCACTTCACAGCTGCCAGTTATCTTATCTTTGCAGAAGGTACAAGCGTAGTATTACAGAATCACAAACTGACCATCTCAGAACCTGTTCTCTGTAAAACACATTTTACCTCACTATCAGAACTCCCAACTCACTGCCCAATATTCTTGGGTGCCTACTCTACACCCAGGGGCACTATTATTACAGTATAGCTAGACCAAACCCCTATCTTCCTATTTAATTCATACAAGATTACAAACAACCCCAACCTGAGGAAAGAATAGGAAATCCAGTTCTCCCTTTTAAATAGAGTAGGCAACACTCACTGGGAGAAGACAGAGCTCAGCTTTTGAATGAAGGATGTCACGTTGTTACCCATTTTAGTTACACTGTGATTCAGGTATATTAATTATCTGCAGATATCTAAATTCAGGATTAACTTAAGGAAACTTTAACCTGATAGATAACAAGAGTAGAACAGTTCAGAGTGCCCACTGAGTATTACTAGTATTACTTCCCTTCATCTCCAGCATACACAGATGTCACTGTATAACAGGTGCAACGCAGACGGCAATATAGTACCAACATACCTGGATGGCCAACTCTTTCTGACCTTCAAAAACACAGCATTGCCATTACAAAGGAATTTTGATCTAGGAAACATCCACCCTGTTTCATACACAAAATGGCCTGGTGGCTCTACTTCTCTACATAAACACATAGGTGTTGACTTCACCCCAGTTAAAGCAAAAAGGCTGAAAAATAAAGTAATGAACAAAGACAAAGCTGGCAATTTAAGCAAACACGAGAACAAAACAAAACAGCAAAGAGGCCACAACTTTAGTGCAGAACAGCTATCCACAGATGTAAGTAGGAGGTCAATACAGGGACAGGCCCCAGTTAAACTTACAAATTGCTTGACTCAACTGAAAAGTTAATTTGATTCAACCAATAAAGACTAGTTTAGTCAGAAAAACAGCATTTCAGGGTAGGCTCAGTAAGTCAAAAAGTCTTACGAGTATAACTCGGTACTGTACAGTATCATTAGTTACTCATTTTAGACAAGTACAAATGATGCAGGAACTATCAGTTCTAGAATAAGACTGCAAAATGGGAAAATCAAGTGTGCATCATAAGAGAAATCTCTCAACACTCACTCACCAAAATTCACTAATTCACACAGTAGCACATAAATGGCTTCAACGCACAGTCTACGATCTTAGAACTACTTTGAGGATGCTTTAAGAGATCAAAAGTGACTCACATCAGCTGTTTAACATGCCTGCATACAGGCAGATTTACAAAGATGTAGCAGCACAAGAAAACTACTGAGCATCAATCTACAGAATCAGAAAAGTTATTACATAGAAAAGGATTATACCAAGATAATCTCAAAGCAAATTCCTGGTAACTTTTCTACCAGGTTTGTGGTCTTACATAAACACTTAGAAAGCCAAGTAAGTTGGTTCAATTAATTTATCATTTATACCTACAAAGGAAAAAGCTTTCCTAAAAGTTTTCCTAAAGGAATGGCATTCTAGTAATGTAAACATCCCTTAAAGGAATGGCATTTTGTAAATGCCCCTACATCACAGTATTTATAAGGGTGGCAGCACTGTAACTGCTTGACCTAACTCATAATGTTGTCAGTATTTACAGCCTGTTAAGAGCTTAGTAAATATACTTTGCTCTTGTTCAAGCGTTATGTATTTTCTTCTATATTGTTGTTTGATGTGCATTTGCACATACTTCATAGAATGAAAGTGGTTCAGCTGGAAGGGACCTTAAAGCTTATCTAGTTCCAATCCCCTGCCATGGGCAGGGATGCCTCCCACCAGACCAGGTTGCTCAAAATCTCATCCAATCTGGCCTTGAACACTGCCAGGAATGGGGCAGCCACAGCTTCCTTGGGCAGCATGTGCCAGTTCCTCACCACTCTCACAGTAAAGAATTTCTTCCTTATATCTAAATTAATCTCTTCTGTTTAAGTTTAAACCCATTGCTCCTTGTCCTATTGTTACAGTCCCTGATGAAGAGTCCCTCTCTGGCATTCTTGCAGGCCTCCTTCAGGTACTGGAAACTGCTTTGAGGTCTCCACACAGCTTCTGTTCTCCAGGCTGAACAGTCCCAGTTTTCTTAGCCTGTCATTAGGTTCTTAGCCTGTCATATTAGGTTTGGAAGCCTTAAGTCAAGTTTTCAGATTTACAGGGCTTGACATGGTTTCAACTGTTATAATAAGCTTAATCTTTCCATCTGACACCTCACTTCCTCTCCTAAGAGTCCAAAGCAAGTATTTATGCCAATAGGCTTCTGCTCAACTTCCCTGTTACTGCTCTATGAACTGTTTGGCTGTCACCACCTCACAACTGCTCCTTTCCCAGCCCCATGCTCACCTTCTATCAGCATTTCCAAGTCAACAACTCCCACCTGCAGATGCTTTCCAGCAGCAGCCCCTTTGCCTGAAAGCACACTCTCTACTGCACCTCAGTCTGAATCACACTTTATATATGGCATTACTATTCTTATTTTCATATATGAGAATGTCTTCTCTCTACCTGCAAAACAGTTAATCAAAGGTCAGTGAAGTTTTTCCCACTTTCTCAAATCTTTCTGCTAGTATTTAATTCACTTCTGGCTGTTTGTAGATAGGTCTAATCATCTGCTGGTAAGTATCTACTTCTATAAACTGTTTTCTCTAGTTTGTGGGGGAGGGGAGGGTATTGTGTTTTGTGGGTTTTGTTGTGTTTGGGTTTTTTTGGTTGGTTTGTGGGGGTTTTGTGGGTTTTGTTTGTTTTGTTTTGGTTTTTTTTTTTTTAGTATTTCCAGAGTCTCATTATTTTGGTCAATTTATTTGCTTTTGCAAGAAATTCCATACTAGTTTATTTCTCCTTGTCTTTCACTCTCCTCCCCCAGGTTTCTCCTGAAGAAAATTCATTTCTAATAATCTGATCTCTTCCAAAATATCAATATTATTTTAATTACCTATTTGCAGCACAAGAAGGAGCTTTGCTTTCATATAAAAAGAACACATAATTATTCAAATATAAGTTTTACTCCAGAGGAATAAGTCTCCCCTTGGTTTAGTAATTCATCTTTCTCCAATCAATCTTTCTCCAAGACAATCCACTTGTCATATCTTCTGACAGTTATTCTCTTTGCTTCCAAAGCATCTGTGTAGCATACTGGTACTTTCTGATCCTTTGCCATGCAATTCTCCAAAGTGACAAAGTGACAATGTCTGGTTTCCAGTCACTTAGGAGTTTTTATCCAATCCTCCTCTCACACACACACTTCTTAACACTCCCTGAACAACAGGCAATGGAAAATCTTAACTACAGCCAACAGTCCTGCTAGGGGGTCAAGCATGTAAGGAATTTTATGTCCTAGATTACCTTGTCTCCACTCTTCACCTCAGCCAGCAAACTCAAACTCGTTTCATATTATCATACCATTAAATTCATTCTAAGTATTCCTCTCGTTCACCCTGTGGGCCCATACTTACTTTTACCTCCTTGGATATTTCAGTGTTAGAATTTCTACTTCTTCATAGCCATTAATGAGGTCACGGAGCTAAAAATGTAGAAGCCTGGGAACGCGCATAAGTCACTACATGTAACAAGCAAGGAATCTTACCATAGGGTTCTATGCAGATGTAGGTATGTGCAGATTTAATACAGGAAACAGCATACAGTATGTCACAGATGCAACATATGGAGTGAAGAAATAAAAAAAGCAGTTATTCTCTTGGTCTATATAAGCAGGTTTGGCTTGTCTAACAATGACTACTTACCTGTGCTGCATGGAAGAGCATCCATGACATAGATAAACAAAAACTTTAAAGTAACTGGGCCTCTGTTGGGTTGGCATGTTCAGCAGGGATTCTTTCAACCACTACTCTGGTTTTGCCTGTGAACTGTTTCCATTTTAACATGACTGTATGTAGCTGGCAGCAATCAAACTGTAGTTAATACAGTCCTTAATATTGGGGATAAATGTGTTCCAATACGACTAGCATATTCTCTGTGCTGCAGGGCTCAGAAATAACAACCTAAGGAGCTCTGAAGTAGGTGCAATTTCTGAATTTGCTTCTCATTCTTCCTCTCACTGATCTCACACTCAGTAACAAAAATAAGCCTATTGCTTTAATTGCATAACAAAAAACAATAGTGTGTAAAGGAATTTCACCATTTGGCAGGTAAATCCACACTCTCCTTCTATGGATGAGAATTTGTTCTTTATTTTCTCAAGCATATGACTGACATTTCTCTTCACAGCTGAGGCAGCTTTTATTTTCTTGGATCCCAGCTCCTCTGTGTATTCTAGAAAGATGTGTTAGGTGAGAGGAAGTCAACCTTTGATTTCTGTCACTGAACAGGTAGAATATGCTTTTCTCTGCTGAAGCTGTTTTTCTCTATAACACTAGGTCTAGCCTTCTGAAAGCTCCAATTACTTTTTCCTTTCCAGTAATTTCCTCTGTTTGCACTGACAGTTAATGAAACTAGATTCTGAAACAGCAGAGGAGACTGAAGCTGTCAGTTACTTGCTACTATCTAAAAATGGGTTAAGAAGTATAGGTATAGCAAAAACTTTATTACTATTATTCTTTAAATATTTGGTTTGGAGGATGCCTGTTCAAAAGATGTGCCTGTTATGTGAACAGGTCTTTGATGGAAATCACTCTGTAGTTAGCCTCCCCAGCTGCAACAAAGATCCCTATTAAGGTGTGCAATAAACACATGTATATTATTATGTTTTGAGACATTTGTCTGAAAAGACTTGCTTCCAGCTATTATCCTTTAAACCATCTTGTCTCAAGAAAGGTTTATGAACAAAGTGTATCTTCAAATGTTACAGTAACAGCTCCTTAAAAACTAGGGGTCCCCAGGCAGCCTGTAGTGACAAAGCACCATCATGGTCTGATGGTTCTCAAATACATGTGCCAATATGGATTAAGGTTTAGGGTTTGGTTTTGGGTTTTTTTCCCCCAGCAAATAAGTACCTACATGAAAACAAACCTGTATTGGATTAGCAGCAATAAAAATACAGTGGAATTGCTGTTGCAGGCAAATAGGGGAAAAGTCCTAAAATACAAGTAAGAAACTGAGATCCCAAAGACCACACAGAAAGCTGAGGAAAAACATTCTTCATCCTGGCTAAACTATATCCTAGAGTAGTAATTGTCTTTTGAGTCTTTACTGCCTTATCTCCAAAGCTTTGATTTCAGATGACCTACAATTTTCTAAACCAATGCAAAAAGACAAAACACCTACCATCACCATTTCGATAGCCCAGAAGCACTGCAGGATAATTAACAGTTCTTCAGTTCTGGCAAAAGAAGTAGAACACACTTTATAGGACAGGGACAGCTAGGTGAAGCAATCTGCTGATGCAGCCATAGATCTCTCTGTACATGACAGTAACTGAGACTACTACTTAAGCCTCATGGATGCAACATCATCCATATACACCACAGAGAGAAAAATAAGCCTTAAAGACCTAATACGGAAAGAAAAACTAAAATAAGAGGTAAAACTGCAGACTGAAAATGCTGTAACCCACTCAGAAGATCATGCCATCCAGACTTCAGGTTCACAGTTTGAGTCTACTCTGTGGTCTACTTGGTTTTAGCTTTTCTGATCACTTAATATTTCTGAAGCGTCCCCTTCTAGTGCATAGGAACTATCATGTGGCCCTTTCTAGGCCATAACAGTACATTCACTTTCCTTTGCACCATTTCCTCTGAAATTCCTGGTTTGCCACACTGAAGAGAACAGTAGATTACTGAGTTAAACACAGGATACTAATCAGCCAAGAAAAGGGAATAAATAAGAATTAAGCAAGTTAACAACCAAAAAACGGTCCAGCATCTGGATCAGTAGATCAAATGCTAAGTCCAACTCTGAAGGAGTGTATTAAAACAGTGGCAAATACACAAGGAAGAAGAGGAGGATCTTGCTGCAGGACTAAAGAATATGAAACTGCTGATTTCTCAGAGTTTCATATTTGTATAGACTGAATATAGTTTTGCAAATACTTGTGAGACTTCGTCACTGATAGACCTATTTAGATACTCACTTAGCAGTGAATGATACACAAAACTCATGAAAACTCAAGGCAGAAAGATTAATTCTTTTGGAATAAAACATCGAACAAGAAAAGCACACAAATCTGCTCTTGCTAAGCATGTTGTAGCTTCACTTTCCCTCAATTATCATAGTAAGTACAGAGTATCAATATCTGTTTAGCATTTGTTCTGTTAATGAAGGCTTGACAGCTCTGGATTACTGGCCATAACTAGGACAAGGCAGCTTTTTTTTTTCCCCCAGAGCTCTTATATGGAGGGCTAGCACAACAGCAAAGGAAGAACTCAGCTACACTGGAGCTATTCTCAAGTATCTCAAACAAAACCATCAACATCTACTGCAGCAATACCAAGCGCAAGCCAGCTAAATCAGCCTGATCATTTAATCTGAAGGTAATTTATGTAACAGTTCAGTTTGATTTGAGAAAGGGGGAGTAATAGAATTGCTTTGTTTCTTTGCCTAAATGAGAGAAGAAATCAAAAGATACCTAAGGCCAAATTCCCCTGCAAGGTTCATTTTACAGGCTCTCAGTCTTTCAGTTTTCAAAAGCCTGCCACAGAGCTATCAGTTGACATTTGTCAAATCTGACATAAGACATCAAAATTGAAACTAAAAAATAATGTCAGGCAAATACTTTTCACAGTTCCTGTCTCAAGCACAATTTTAAAGCAATTTTATTCTGTAGCATGTGACTTCCATGCAAGGCTTGCCCATGTGCCAATTTGGTTACTACCTTTTGTACAGGCAAAAAACTATACTCATGGACCCATGTAGATCATATACAAAAAATATATACATGCATAAAGTCAAGGTGTGAAGATACAGGGGCCAAACAAACCAGCATCTGCTCTATGAATCTTGACCAAAGAGACACCAGATTAACATTGACTCACGTGGATTTCCACACACACCATGTTGATTAAAAAGACCAGAAAACACCTTCTTTTATCCAAAAGGCATTTTAGAATATATCGGAGAAATCCCAACAAACTGGAAAGTTTATTTCCCATTTTTCAAAGCCTAGATCACAGAAATTAAGTAGGCAAGTAGTAAACACGTACATGTAAGTGACAATACGTATACACAGAAAACTCCTGTTCATCAGTAAGCAAATTACTCTTGTTAGCCCTAACAGGCAAACATGCCAGAGATTCTGTCCTTATTCTGGAAAACCTCTACTCATTCTAGCTCAATGATGGATGTCTCTATGGATACAAAAGTTACATTTTGTAAGCCTGAGACCAAAACAAACCTGGAGGAACAGCAGTGAACAGCTGTGGGATAGAAAGCCAGGGGTTTATCTTTTGTTAAACACATATAGACAGAACTAAATTGGGGCTTATAAATGTTGTTTATATTAACACCAAATCTCTCTTACTAAAAGACACTTGTCTGTAACCATCCCTAGAAGTTACTGTCTAGGAAACATCTATACACCCCAGAAATAAAGACCATAAAATGCAGCAATTATGCAGTATCAACTAGTCACTCTTGCAAATCAATGTGAGAGCAGCTTTGTTTGAATACTCCATAAACCTTCCGAAAAAGCTTTTAGTGTACTTCAGTTCTGCCAGGGCCACCTCCATTTGTAAGACAGGAAACATCCTCAGTCACATTTAACGGATGACAGATACCTTATCTCTGCTTGGTACCTAGTGTTACAGCCTGGAACCAACAGTATTCAGATTGTGTCCTCTTATAAAAACACAGACCTCCACTTAAGTCAACATGTACCAGTGATGTCACAGAACAGCTGCTAGTTAATCATTGTATAATGCAAAATCAATTTCTGCTTCAAACTGGGTTTTGAGATGTCATAAAAGAAATAAGTTTACTAAAATACACTGAACGTGAACAAAACTAGCAGAAGCAGAGACAAAAATAGGAACCACTGCCTAAGGTAAGGACTATAAGAAAGTAAAAACACTTTGGAAGGAACAGTAATTTCCACCTGCTCATTGCTTCCCATGGAATTCTACTCTACCCATCATTCAGGTCCTAAACTGAGTCCATCCAATCTAGGGGTAGAAACAGCAACCAATGATTTCATAAGAATGGCAAGACTTCACCTGCAAATTCATAAAACATTGAGAGGACAAGACAGCAAACTGTGTATCCAAACAGAACTACTGCTTTATCTTCAGAATTGCAGTGAAAGCGTAAAAGTAACAATAAGCTACAAAAAAAAGTACTCTTTCCTGGGATCTGCATCCAGTCTGCTGAACTACAAAGTAAGTTTTAAGCCAGCAACAGGAAGACTCAGAGATAGAAAGCTGGGTTTCTGTTACACTTTCTACACAGTCTGGAAAACTTTGCATTCTTTGGGAAAAGGTGAAGTCAGCTTTTCATGCAGGAGATACAAATACATGATTTTACTAGAATGCAGACACCAAAGAGGAGAGACTAACGCATTTAAAATCTTTAGGAAATTGAAGTATAAGGTCTTTGCCTGTTCAAGACCAAAAAAAACCCAGAAAACCCCAAAAAACCAAACCAAACCAAATGAAGAGAACCCCACACCTGACATCCTAAAAGCTACAAGTGTGTCTTTAAATCTCACTGTACCCTGTATTCTGTGCTAGTGTGTGTTCTACCAACTGCAGCCTGAGGGTTACTGCAGTTCTTAGCTCTTTCATCAAGTTGCCAGAGACCAAATGGCTGATCTGAGAATGAAAACCAACACATCCCAATGCAAGCCCACACCTTTCTTGAAAGTTCTTCAAACATTTTGCTGTGTAGAAGCAGGGTGCAGTTTCACTGCATCAGTCACAAGTTGTATCTCATTCAGAAACTGGCAACAAGTTATGCCCAAATATGATACTTGGAATTGAAAAGAAAGGAAACACTCATGTACCACCATCTCTACTGGGTTTTAAAATACTAAAAAAACCCCAAACCAACCAACCCTAGTATAAAAAATCCCAAGTTTCTAACCAGCAGGTCAAATGAGGTGATTCTGCCCCTCTCCTCTGCTCTTGTGAGACGTCACTTGGAATACTGTGTGCAGTTCTGTTTTCCCCAACACAAGAAGCACATGTAATTGTTACACCAAGTCCAGGGGAGGGCCATGAGAATGATAAGGGGGCTGGAAGACCTCCCATACAAAGACAGGCTGAAAAAACTGGGGCTGTTTAGCCTGGAGAACAGAAGCTGTGTGTAGACCTCATAGCAGCCTTCCAATATCTGAAGGGGGCCTATAAAGATGCTGGGGAGGGACCCTTTATTAGGGCCTGCAGTGATAGGACACGGGGTAATGGATTCAAACTTAAACAGGAAAGATTTAGGTTCGATATAAGGAAGAAGTTCATTACTGTGAGAGTGGTGAGGCACTGGAATGGGTTGCCCAAGGAAGCTGTGCCTGCCCCATCCGTGGTGGTGTTCAAGGCCAGGTTGGATGGGGCTTTGAGCAACCTGGTCTGGTGGGAGGTGACCCAGCCTGCGGCAGGGGACTGGAACTAGATGAGCTTTAAGATCCTTTCTGAAACAAACCATTCTATGAATCTATGATGAAGACTGAAATACTTAGGGAAACTATTAAATAAACTACAAACTATTATGTCTGTTTACAAGGCACAAAGTTCACATAGGTTCTGCATAGATAAGTCTCAGTTTATGCTGATGGTAAAGTGATCTGCTTCATATCAGGTGACATCAAATGAGGCATCTGTACTTTATTGGTAACAAAGAACATCTATGGCCTCTCACATGTAGATAGCTAACAGCTACTCTTGAACAAGTAGGTTAATGCTGTACTTCTCACCTGATCATCTTCTTCATCCTCTTCATCTTCTGCCAGACGCTGCCTGCCCACTTCATACAGTCTACAAACTGTATCCATATTCATGGCATCCATGCTCCCTTGATTCTGAAGAGGAGATGCCCACACAGGAATTAGCCCCAGGAATTAAGCTCAGTGTTCATATTCAATGCCGTATCTGATCTCAGCCACAGAAACATTTCCAAAATCTTTCCCTCACATTTAGTAGCAGCAGTACAATCAGCACTAAAACCAAGTTCTTTTGGTTTCAAGGACCAGTCCAGGAGTGATGTAGATACTTACTTTCTGCTTCCATCGTCTGCAAGTCACACACTTTACTAGTAGACTTAAAACATTTACTGGATCGTTAACATGTTATGGGTCCATTCTCACCTAACTGCACACCACTTCCCTATAAATCTGCCTTCCTGACATATGATTTGAGAGAATACTAAATTGAGAGAATGCTAAAAGCTGTCATACAGCAAGAGTTGAAGGAGACAGTATTCTGATCCCAGCAACCACTGCTGCCACATACCCTGAAGTAACATTTCCAATGGCTCCTATAAATGAAAGTTTTCATTATCATGGCCTCACTAACTTGACAACTCCAACTCCAGGAGTTACAACATGAAACTTGTCCTCCTACAAATTCCTGAGTAGCTTTTTTTTTTGTCTTTAAGGATCAGTGATTCAGAGTATTAACTAGACAGG
This sequence comes from Agapornis roseicollis, assembly GCA_002631895.1. NCBI lineage: Eukaryota > Metazoa > Chordata > Aves > Psittaciformes > Psittacidae > Agapornis > Agapornis roseicollis. Next base: position 48,673 of record NDXB01015121.1, on the reverse strand, counting down.
ATTTTAAATTAGTCCATACTCAGGGTCAAGAAACTAGGTACTGGCAACATACTGTTAGACAAAGAACTGGACCAGTTAGTTTAATTTTACTCCCCCCCCTAACAAACAAGAAGTTTCACTCAGTAATTTTTGCTTCAAATCCTTAGCTTCCGGGATTTTGCTAGGAAGACAAGTGAAAAAGGAACAATAAGAGTGATTCACAGAAAAGCTCCATGGGAAGCTCCAAGAAGATTACTTTTCCTGGTTATTTGATACAGTGCAAATTTTAATAGGAAATTACTGCTATATATAGGTAAAAGATGGCATTTCTCTGGAATGGGAAAAGGAAAACCTCTGCACATTTTAAAGTGGGAAGTGTTTGAAGAAGAGAGGCAAATGTGTTTGGAAGTTTAAGGAATCACAGGCAGAAACACTAGACTGCTGTGGGTGGACAAGAAAAAATTAACAACATATTTACCATCACCAGAACACCACCACTGCCTGGGACATGAATTTAACATTAGGAACTCCAGAATCATCACTTTCAAAGGTTTTAAGAAGAAACTAGAAGTATTGCACTCAAACTACAGCTACAGAGCCTAGAGTATATTCTTAACTCCTTTACCTCTATGACAGCCAGATAGCAGTCCTTGCTGTCCGTGCACAAGTCGAAGATATTCCGCTTTACATCAATGGTAGCTGGAAAACATCACAAAAGAAACTCAGTGGTTAACTGCATACTACTTAATGCTCACTGAAATAAAAGATCTAAGTCCAAAAAGCAGATAATAAAATTGTGGGACAAGAAACAATAGCTGAAGTGAAACGAACATTTGTAACAAACTCAACCTGTAATAAAGAATAAACATGTTGGAGATTGTTGTAAGAAATAGCCAGGTAAGTTCTTAACCCAATCTGCAGTGTCTCATCCCTTGATAACACATTTATTGGCTTCTCTAAGCACAGTAAACAATAGATAATCTTCCAGGATAGGTGACAACCAAGGGACTGAGTTGTGAGCCGTGTCTCCTTTCATAGCAAACCCCACATTTGTTTATGTCCATAGCAGCAATTAGCCTAGCTGAAGAAGCTTTGCAAGCTGGAGGCCAAACTGACAGCATTCTGAACTACCAGCACAGGGAAATGCTGCTGGGAAAACGGGAGGGTGGGGAGGGACTTCCTGAAAAGGGACCAAAGACATCTTGGCCAAATGACCTACTATCTCAGATTATGCCCTACTTGGAAAGATGAAAGGAAAATAAAGCCAAAAATGCTGAACGGGAGCAAGTAAGACTGTTACACACTGAACAGGATATGATACTTGAACCTATTTCAGTGTTAAACCCAACTCCCACACTTCAGTCAGAGCAGGATTTCTGTCACTCATGCAAAGGAAAGTAGGAAGTGAAGGTTACTAAGCAGAACTTTTAATAAATCTTTAAACCTCCAGACCAAGCTATTTGTTTCCCTCTTACTCTTACCTATAGGTTTATAATCAGTTGCATTAAATGTCCTGAAAGAAGAGCCAAAGGGACTTCTCATTCTCTCCTCCAGAAGGTCATCTTCATCATCTGCCTGCAGCATAGCTGATACGAAAGAAAGATTATCCCACAAATCCACCTTCCATTCATCATGATCATTAATCAACTTAAGATCAAATTAGACTCTTTAATGAATTTTCTTTTTATTTAATAGCTTGGCCAGATCTGTTTAATGTACACTCTTCAGAGCTGCCTTTACTGATACTGCAGATCACTGAAACTTAATACAGAGGATAAAACTCTTCTCAAGCATCACAGATCTGCCGTTACACACATTTTCTTTTTCAACAGGTTGATCTGTAATTTCACAAACGAGTTGTGATACTGCTGTTAGAAAAAAATGACTTTGTCAGCAACACACATAGCATAAATATCCTGTAAAAAAACAGTTCACACATGCTGGTAAGGCCTGGAGACTCTCTGAAGCTTCCAATTTCACAGAAGAAGCATCTACTTATCTCAAACCAGAGGTGATCAAGGACAGTAATGTGAAACTGAGAAGTCCTACCTCCATACATAACTGTGCCAGTATAGTTGAAGACCACACGACACTGGTCCAGTGCAGGTACTGTGTGTAACAAATGAAAAGTTCGGAGGTCCCACTGAAAAAATACAGGCTAAGGAGCAACAGACAATCAAAAGTCTCTACTTCCTCCTCAATACAGCATCAAACAACCGATTGTGTTCAAGAAACACCACTGTCACCCTCTTGCAAGTATGGCAGAACCAGAGGTAAATTCTAGCACCACAATTCCCTTCCATGTGTTCAAACTGAAAAACCTCTTATACTCAAAATGCCATTCCTAGTTATAAGAAGTTACTGCAGTAGCTTCAAGGTTGACCTTGGTATGGGATGGGAAGAGAGCAGAGGTACCACACAATATATTACTAAAGAAAATCTCTCTTGCTCTCTCTCTGTGTTAAGTATTTCCTCTAGGCTGTATCAGAGGCAGAATCCAGATTTAAGTTAGCTAGCTCTGAAAGCCCCTACTTACTTCAAATTCAAAGTTCACAGACAAAATTGTTGTTACTATTCATAACTTGTAACACAGTGGACCATTAATACAACTTCTGCAAACAGCTACTTGTTTATCAACATAAATCCTTTATATCCAGCACATCATTTATCAGAGTGGCCAAAAGGATACAATTTCTGTGTTGACTATCACCTCTAGCCCATTGGGATGGAAAACACCACTGATGGTCATGTTGAATTTGTCAAACTTGTGGATGGCTTGTGCTGATCTGACATCCCAGAGGACACCATCATTTAGGACAAGATCATCAGTGGGGTTAAAAGTGGCACAGTTCTTCTTGTAGTTGTTGGCAAGATCTGGGTTAAACAGAGTCAATAGCTTGTTGCCAGTCTGAATATCATAGATCTTTTAGATTAAAAAGAAAAAAAAAGATTAGTCACAATTTGTAATGTACCTGTGCCTAAGATCAGCCCATGTTTCCCCTTCTAGATTGTTTCCAGAATCACCCCATTTCCCATTTTGCTTTTCCATTTCAAGTGAGAGTGTTCCAAAGATAAACCCTCCCACCAGATCTTGGTTTTCACAGCCGGAACCTAGTCTCACAACATGTTTCGGCCAGTACTTAGCTTACTGCAAGTTCACTGATATATTTCAATACAATCAGGATTAGCTCCAGAAAAACTAACCCCATTATGAAAAGTGGGCTGTGAAACTGCAGTCACAAGGTACCACTTAGCCAGAAACTGTTTGGAAATGGAACTGCCTTCAGAGCAAATGGTATTTACAAATACAAAACTCCACACATTGAGGGGAAAAAAGCCAGAAACTGTTGAAGGGGAGTTAAACTTCCTGGCAACTTTGTGAGCTTTGTCCCAACAAACTTTTGGAAGATAAAAAGGGCTTTAACAAGTACAAAGGCTTTATGACCATCTTCTCCAGTAAATTTGACCTGTACCATCCCTTAGAGCCTACCCCTCACTCAAACCTGAGAGGAAAACAATCTCTAGAATTAGAAAACAAATCTGTTTACCAAATAAACACACAATACACAAACTGATCTGACTTATAACAAATCGGAGCAGTATGTAAAATCACACATATCTGGAATAAATTATGTTTCATGACAATTTCTTATGCAAATACTCTCAAAAGAGACAGTGCCTATAATGAATGTAAATTAACACAGAACAGATGCATTCTGAAGCTTGTGTCTGTCACACTTGCAGGTATTCATATAAAAAACTAGATTCTCTGGAAATAATTAAAATAATTAAATACCCAAATATTAATTAATAATTAAATAGTAATTAAAAATTAAGACACCCAAAAGCAAGTGGCAAATTTGGGGGGCAAAAGGAGGACACTTTTAATAGGCCATTTCCCACAGCTGTTGGCTGAGCTACTCTTAACAGTGGAACTTTTAGTATCATTATTACTGACAAATAAGGGAAAGGAGGCAACTTCAGGCACTGGGGGGGAAGGGGAAGTTCTGCATGATATGTCCCAAAGCAAAACAAAGCAAACGCCACAACGGCCCAGAATACTAACTGCAGAGGCAAGACATTGCACGCATTGTGCTACATTTGGTTTGGAATGGTCAAGTTTATACCCTTAGACATAGGGAGAATTTATTTGACACTTTCTAAACTTTCTTCTAAAGCCTCTTAGCTCATCAGTTGTACAGAACATCACAGCACCCGAATGTGTATAAATGTTCTCTGAAGAATTATATTCTTGTCCCAGCTTCACAACCATGACCTCTGCTGATACTTACATGGGCAATGTCTGCTTTTGTGCCAATGACCCTATCCTGAGAGTGCTTGCTGAATTCCACATAGTGGTCATCAGGGAAGGAATGCCTGTAGATAGAGCCAGCAAAGTAGTAAAGGAACTGAAGATTCAAATCACCCTGTGAAACAAGCACTGCCCCAACACCTCCAGCAGAGATTTCAACAATTCAGAAACTAAAAAAGTAGAGAAAAGGCTTTGGCAGGAAAATGCCTATTATTACAGAAGACCAGTGAAAACACAAGCAGCAAATTCAGACTTGTCATCAACAGGGTCTGCCATGAGCATAACACTATTTAGAGGACTGAGCAGTGAACAGCACCATGAATGTTTAAACACACATGCAAGCCTGGGGCACATGAAACTTTTTATCTGACAAATGCCCCCCAGCTGACCTAAAACAGGTCACACCAAAACTGTCGCTTACAACTCAGGTAGACAACAGTCAAACCATATAAAAGCAAAGAACCTTCCACCCATTTTTATTAATGGGAAGGAACAAACATAAGTACTGAATTCACATTTAAATAGCTTTATTCAGGGCTGAAATAGCTTGTATCCAGGTCTGAAAATCTCACCAAGCCAATCACTGTGCTAGGAAAATTCTGTAACTGGCTACAGAAATACTGTCAAGATAATTTACAAACATGAGAATAAAAATGCAAACATATGTCTTTGCCTTCAGAGACAACAGTGATTCCACTTATCTATCTTGCGTTAAACAGGACTTTAGGTAGTCAGAATTTAGCAAAGCTGCCTGTACCAAATAAAATAGGGAAGACACTCAACAGAGGAAAGGCAGCATATTTTATTTTTCCATAAGACTTTGAGAGCTGTGCTGTACTGTTACTCCAGGATTTGTTCTTAAGAGTTTCTGCCTATATTGAATGGTTCTTCTAACTGCAACATACCCCACAGCTGGCTCAGAGTATACCTACTTCATATCAAAGACAGACTTCATTCCCCACAACGCAGACAAAGGTTGGCTCCATGTAGCAGATGTCAGCAATAAAGATCCATCCTGTATTTTCAGTTGGGAGTGGAGGAGGAGGAAGGGAAAAGAATAGCAATAGAAGTTATTTTGCCTGTACACTTTAACTTACACTTACAAGATAAACTTTGGAACTGTAACAGATTTTATGCTTATTAAACTATTCCTATGAGGATAAAGTCTAGGTATCTAATAATATGTATATGGAAAACAGCCTCTGGCAGACAAAGGAAAATGTTAGAGATAACAATGGGAACCATCTACAATTTTAATAGATATAAATCAGGATAATCCATGCTGTATTTTGCTGCCCTGTGAGTAGAGTTCATTCTACTTATAATTCCTTTTATTTCTTCCTAGAATCATCCCCCAAAAGATTTATTTCTCCAACAGAGGTTATAAGAGGTTATTTCTCCAACAGGTATAAACTCTGATATCTTATCTCACATTTATCGTAAATACATAGTCAGTTTAAGCATTTTTTCCACTTCCAAGCATATATATTCATTACTTATGAAGGCACACAGCCACTGTGCATCTTTTTTATTATCATGGGAAGAAAAATAAATATTAATTATAGAATTCTCAGACAGAGCATGTAAATATGTAACTACTACAAGCACTTTAATGACAGGCATTGCAGCCCACCCAGCAGTGCATTTTAGATTTACATGTCTAGATGGGCTCAAAACATACTACGGCTTAGGCTGCAAGAACTTCTAAAACTCAGAACAGATCTTTGATTACTCACCCTGGATGGCTCAAGGTGCGTGATGGCAGAGTTATGGCAGTTGTAACTGGCCTCTTCCTGTCCACCAAACACATTATACAGTTTCAACTGCCCTGTGCAAGTACCCAGCATTAAGAATCGTTCCCTTGCAGAAAACGCACAACAGGTAAAGCCACTCTCATCCTCATTTGCTTCCCTGAACACAGAAATCGGCCGGAACCTGGAGAAGGTAGAAACACAAGTGTCAGCCAAAAAACAGAAGTAAAACTAAAATGCTGTATGATGACATTAAATCCAGTCCCTAAATGTCATGTAGGTACAAGTTACAGCTTTCTTCTAGGACAAGCTAAGTGCAAGTTGTAAGACAAGCACTCAAGTGAGTATGTTACCAACTATGTTTGAATTGTTTCAGGGTTTGTTTTGCACTATTAAGTACTTATGTTAAAGGACATCATTAAGTTGAAGCATTTTGAGTCCATCTTCAAATCTGCATTGATGGAAAACCTGTAATGCTGTCACCTGGAGAAGTACAGACAGCCAGCAAAAAATCTTCTCACAGTTCTGGAACACTCAGCACAAAAAGATACAGGACATCAGCAAAGTAACCTCTTATCATAATTTCCCAAGGTCATACTGGCTTCACTGTGAAGATGCTTTTATCTGTGCGTCCCCTTTATTTTTATAAACTTTACATCATCTTCTAATATAACCTCAGCAAAGAAAGGCCACAAAAAAAGGTTAACAATTGTAGTGCTGTGGATACAGCTGCAAGAGCAGAACATAGATTCCACTGTCCTGCATCTGTCAGCCAACCAACCTCAAGGTTATGCTACACTCTTGTGTAAAACCAGTGATACATGCTTACCTTCCAATGGAAAACAAAGAGCTGTAAGCTTCATTACTCAATGTTGCTACTGAATTAACATGATACTGGAAATAAAGTGTGCTTTACGTACTAAGGGTCAGCATAAGAAAACCAGAACAACTTCTGAAAAAGCTTTTTCAAGACTCTCCCACTTGTCACTGTTGAATTGAAACTTTTCTCTTCATATTCCTCTGTGGGACTGCACAGTCTGAATCCAGGTAAGGCTTTTTGTCACAGGATACATCCTGAGAGGGATCAAGAAACATTTTTCTTCCTTACCTGCTAAATATAAGGTGTCTATCAAAGCAGCCACCATCCACCCCTCCGTACTTCGGAAAGGCTGCCCTGCGGGTCAGCCGTGAGGTAAAGTTAGTTGGCGCCTGGCGCCTCTGTTTTGGCTCAGGACACTGGTGGGGAGTAAAGAGAGAGAAAGGGGGACAGGTAGCAACAGGGTTCTTGCAGCGGGCGTGCTGCTCCCTAAGGTACTCTGTGATTATACTGTCCAGGGTGGGTGGGGAAGGAAGGTGTCTGTCCAACTGCTTTTTGATAGCTGGGCTCTGGCTGTAGGCGCCATGGTCCGATTTTTGTCGCAACACTCTGATTTTTCTGCCATTGCAGGGAGCTGGCCTCTCCCTGACAAAACTAATCCTGCCAATCAGAGGAGAGTTGCTGGCATAAGAAGGGCCTGGAAGAGCAAGTGGACCTTGGGATGCAGATGGCCTTGCCTGAGCATGGACAGAGGTGGCAGTGGAACCTACAGATGTGTGGCTACTCAAACGGGCCGAGATGCCATTAGCTATACGAGGAGTGCGAGGCAGGGTCACAGGAGAGGCAGCAGCCGCAACAGGGGTGAAGGCAGATGAATGAGATGCTGCAGTCATAGGTAGATCAGCCTCTTTAGTAAGGATAGATGCAGTTTCTCCCAGGCCCTTGGAGATGAGATGGTTCCGAATGAGGAGCAGCAGCTCCTTCTCAGGAAACGTAATCCTTGACTGGGCCACCACATCTGCTTTCTGCAATCGAGCCAGAGACACATCTGTGCCAATCAGCAACGGCTTCCCCGAGACACGCTCTATCAGCTCTGCAGCGTATTTGCAAAACTTGACATGCTCACTGCGCTTGTCCTGGAGCACCGGCTCCTTCATCAGCTGCTGAATTTGGCAGCTGCTGAAGAGTGGCAGTTTGCTGATGATCTGCCGGACAGTGCTGCTACGGGAGAGCCCCACCAAAGCTTTGCAGGCTAACGCTCGTATCTGATCTGCATCTGTGATTGGCATCTTTATAGACAGCAATGACAGCAGCACTTTGATGCCATTGTTGGACTGTACCACATTCCACATCTTGGCTAAAGTGTGCTCACTGCTCTTGGGGGCCTGAGGAAGCTTTCGACGAGGAGTTCCAGAGATGAATTTGCCAATACTGGAGATCCGATTATCTGGGCCGCACACACAGTTGATGATGATTTGAAGGGCTGATTTCTGAATCTCAGCATCATGGATGAAAAACTCACCCTCAGCAACTCCAAGGATGATACTAATACCTAGTGAGGGAAATAAATAGCTTCTTTAGTACTGTAAAATGTATCTTACACAGTTCATCAGAAAAGTAAGGGCGTCTTCAACAAATCTGTGGAAAAGAGGTAATTCTGTTTTCATTCTGGGGATTCCTGACATTCTGCTAATAAGTGTAAGACATATTCTACCTCCCTGGCAAAACATTTTCGTACACTGATGCTTCTCCATTTCACCACCAGTAAGTGGTCAGTCTTTCAGGGAAAGTAATCAGGCATGGCCCAGGAACACAAAGCCTGGGATACCCAACACAGAGTAAGACACATAGGCATGCTTCTGATTCTTACTGCAGAAAGCAATTGTCTTGTATAAATATTAACAAAGTGGAAACAGAGAACAAAGAAGGGGGCCCTGTTATACAAGAAAGAAAAACCCCAAACCAAACCAACACCCATATCACAGCTTCCAAAGGGAGTCAGGCTCAACAAAGTTCCTGTTCATTTCATGTTGCTTCAGAAGATCAAAACCCTCACTCAAGAAAGAATTGGTGTTTTGTCTAAAAAAAGGATCTGTGCAAAATAAATTCTTTTGCCTATACTTAATACTCTGCCTTTTTCTGTTCTTAAAAAAATAGAGCCAAGCCCCAGTTAATGCATAAGCCCTAGATCTGATCCAAGCACATCTCATTAATTTGCATTCTGAACCTGCAGATAGCCATTAGAGCCTAACTTAAACAACCATAAGTGCTCCTCTCCCATATTCTCAGATGCCATATCCCCAGGAGAACTAAATTTATGGGAAGTCCAGGAACCTAATACTCCCATTACAAAAGCAGATTTGCCTCTATCTGTGTTTAATGAGCTCTTGAAAACAAGTGCAATTCAAAGACCATGTCTTCAAATTTGTAACCCAACCACAGTTCTAATCACGACACAATTCTAACCACAGTCTACTCTCCCATTTATTTGCATCCTTGACAGGAAGTCTAAATGCATGAATTATTTTAACGCTTGTCTCACTGTAGGTGAGAGACAGCTAAAAACCATGTAGCACAAGACAACTCATAAGTAAGTCATAAGGACCATATTCAGCTTACCCACAGTGGAAACAGTAGATCCAGCTTCATCTAACACATCCACAGGTTCTGCCAGCTGCAACTGGATTTTAGGAACCACAGTCAGGATGGCTAGTACATCCAAAGCATATCGTACTGTGTCATTCCTGGAAGACAACAACAGAAAGACTTCTTAGAGGTGTGCACAGAGAGCTGTTTCAATACATAACGTAGTATTCAAGCTATTCTACTCCAACAAATAGGAGTAAATCAGTCCCATCTGATGTATTCAATGGTGCCTTTTCATCTTAGCAGATTTCACTTTTAATGGGCTTGTCTCCACAGAAGGCAGTGCTCACATGCACACCATTGCCTGCAGTCTGTCAACATTTATCCCACACTGCCCACAGGCTCCTAAAAGCACTGTCTATTTCTGTTTATGTAAGTAAGAATGTTAAGACTTATCCACAAAATTATTCTAAATTAAGCTTCTAAATCTAACATAAGTGTACATCTGAGATGGAAAACACATCTAAACTACAGTCACAGTCAACTAGGAAGGAAGTTCTTCTGAAGTGAAGGGAAACTGTTCTGCAGTATAACAGGCATCTGTGATAGGAAAAAGGCATCAATGCAGGCACCAGTTTAAGAAAGACACAGATGGATGGAAGATGAAAATAGCTGTTAAGCAAGGGGCAGGAGAGCAGAATGCAAGAAAAGGGGTGAAGGCTTGTAAGCCCATGTGGGAAGGTAAGAGTTAACCCAAGCAGCAATTAGGAAACAGCTGCAGAGAATAAAAAACAGGAGAACAGAAACTACCCAGGAGAGTGCAACCTGAGAGAGGGAAAGGTAGGCATGGGATTGCAGAAACAAAAGAGATTTTAAGGCTTTCAAGTTGAATTAGGAAAGGAACTCGTGCAGGCAGCAGAAATAAGGAGGGGGGAATCCTGGTGACAAGAATACTGCTGATGACAATTAGTTACATCAAACAGTGACTCACCAGACGATATCTCTAGAGATATCTCAGTTCACTCTGGGAAGCAGATGGTCATTAGGATAAATAAAGACTGGAAATTTGCACCCATCCTCCTTTTGAACTGAGGACAGGATCCTAATGGTATTCTATCACAGTTTCCTTTCTTTTCTAAGGATGCTGCAAATATTTTGGGTAGGGAGATTGGAGGAAAGATAACAGAATATTGTGGTGCTCCCACAGCTTGCCAGCAGCCAAGACAAGGGAGAAATTTAAAAGTAGAGCATCATAAGGTGAGCCCCCCCAGTACCATGCTGACTTTAACAGCTGGTTGTGTATCTTCTAGGAACATGAACCTGAGCAATCCACAGTAACAATCTTCAGTCTTTTCCCTATCTTGAATACTGGCTTGTTGCATATTCACACAACTGTTCTGTTCAGTTGTATCTGCTCAGGAAACTTCAAACATCAACAAACCAAAGTGATACACAGTGTCCTTTCAAGTCAGCTACATTTACTACATCCAAACAGACAACCCACCTCTTTTCAGGATTAAGAGGTTTTGATTTCAGACTCTACTTCAAAGGTTTTTTAGTCTAACAAAATGATGAATTATGAGACAGAAAGTGGCACAGAATTGTGATTAAGCTCTACTATGATGCTGACTTGACAGAAATCAAAGGCCTGAGGCATTTTGGCTCTTCAGAAATCCCTCTCTACATCGAAATGTTAGTCCTGCTTTCCACAGTGTTAACTTTTACAAGCACTGTGTAGCTATAGCACAGGCCCTAAACTCACTAACTAGTATGGGCCTGTTTTAAATGCTATCACAAAGGTAGAAAACTCTCAAAATGCAATGTCCCGCCCAATAATTGCAACTTACTGCACTAAAACACAATACCACAGCAAACTGCTCACCTTGCATAGTATGTCTTCCAGTTGCATGCTATTGAAATGAGCTGAAGCATGAGTTGGACACAAGACAATTTGAGGAAAACCTCTGCTGGCTCCCAGAAGAGCTGTGCTGGACCATATTCAATCAGGAACTCCATCATCTCTACAATCTGCTCATGGGTATATGAACAGGCCTGTGGGGAAATAAGTTGGAAGCATTAGAAGAGATCACAAGGGTTACAAACCTGCACTACAATATTCTGTTATCAAGTCCCCCACTGTTAGCATTTAACCAAAAATTACATTCACAAAGAGCAGACCAGAACTGTCTCTTGCAGACCAAGTATTTACTGTCTGGTTTATTCCCCAACTAGAAAAGACTACAGCAACTGTCACTATAATATACAATAATAAGCTTAAGCCTAATATCCTTTAAGTTTCTTTGCAGTCCTACAAGGCTTAGGCCAATTTAAGAAATTACATTAAATTAAAACTCTACTTAGTAGCTTTTAAGCTATTAATGTAGTAGTCACCAGATTATCATTCAAAATGTATTTCTGCTAAAGCACTAAAAAGGCTGCAAAAAATAACAATTAGTTTCTAAGTTCTGACTAGAAAGCCTACTAAAGAAAAAAAGGAAATTCCTAACAAGCATTCCTTTCAATAATTTGTTTAAATTACATAAGAAGGCAACAGCTTACATATATTTCTTTAGTTACCAAAATAACTGATTTTTGCAGGAGCAAAAACCGTCTTGCATTTTCTTATTTCAGCTCTTATACAAAAACATCATAAATTAAACCAGAAACAACAGGTAAATGTGACCCCTTCAAAACAAGAAGCCAAAATCACTTTGCAGGGAGAAAGCAGAAAAAATAAACATGGCCAGGACAAGAATCTTCCCAATCGTTCCTAAAAACAATGGTGTACAAAAGACATTTCTGTTTTCATTATAAAATCAAACTTATTTCCAAGTTTTTCAACATTGTGCATTTTCTGTACATAAAGATACTGTCCTTTCAGAGATTAAAAGATCAAAAATCCCACAAGTATCAAAAAACCCCCTGCCTTTGACTTAAGCTTTTGAGAGACAGAAATGGAACCAGAGCAGATGAGTAGAATGTATCAAATTATTACTTAATCAAATGTAGTTCAGATGAACCTTAAAGGCTCTTCTGTATTTTCCTATCACAGTGTCATTCCACAAGGCAGGAAAAAAGTACAAATAAAATCCCTATCTCTGTAAGTTGCACATTGCCTAGTTATTTCACTGGCTTCCAAAGATACCCACATATACCTGCAGTTTAGATTCACTTGAAAAATGCAACCAGCATGTTAACAGCTTCTAACATGCTACTCACCTTGTATGGGGGCTGTGGATGGACCAGAATGCCACCCTCAGTGCGCTGGAGTGACTGCTTCACCTGTTCAAGTTTGATAGCAAGGTGAGCCTCAAAGTATCGACGCAAGGCCATGCAGGTGTGCTTCCCAGTCTGGCGACTGGCAAAGATCTCATCATCACTCAAGAGGGCTCCTTGGTCTTCCAGGTTTAAGATCTCAAGAGTGCTTATCTTTAGGAAGAGGTTGGGTGGGAGGCAAAAAGAAAGTTTCATCAGTTCACTCTTCAGGGAAAAAAAAAAAACAAAACCAAAAAAGCACATACAATTCTCAGCTGCACTTGCGCTAAACTCATACAACTTACCTTGCACACAAGACATACAAGCTCTCTTTGAGAGCTGACAAAAGTTGGCTGAACAGAAAAGGCTATCTGCATATAGCAAGTCTAAAAAGAACCATTTCCCCCTACCTATGAAGAAAGAAATCCAGAAGTTACATCAGTGTAGATCTGGAGGCAGTGTTATGCCTAATACTATTAGGCATTATATTACACAACACAAAGTGTGCTCACACCCTCCAGTGACATTCCCAAGTTAGATACAACCTAAGCTATTAAGACTGCATATTTTTTGTACACAGACAGTATAATTTGTGCTGAAAAAGTTGTACTTCTCCTGGAACAAGGCTAGATTTATCTGCATCCAAAAGGGTGCATGACAATATTGCAAATGTATGTGGAACAGTGAGAAACTGCCAAACTAACATTAAGCCACCACTGTTTGGATAAGTACTGCTTAACCCAGTTGTACCAATAAGCTCTTCAAAGGGTAGCAAGTCTGTAAACAATAATCATATAATAAGAAGAAAAATGATAAAGAAAAAGGGGTCCATTCATTTGTATGTTGCTTAGAAAACTCATCCCACCTTTCCATATCCTGGGAAGCGAGGAGAGAAAAAAACAACCAAGCAAAACCAAGCTAAAGAAAAGACCTCTCCACATCTGCCCTCTAAAGGGTGCAAAACCTGACATAAAATCCTGTTCACCATATAAAACTAAAAGCCTTACCAGATTAACCAGACGCCGAAGGCCATCATGCCTGTCAAAGAGCTCCAGGACAGCACGGAAGGAGAAGCAAATGGAAAAGAACATGGTAGCATGGCAGCATCCTGAGGCATGGGAGCATTCCATTAGCCATAAGGTGTAGTTCACTACATCTGAAAGAACATTATGGGGGTGCATGCACACCTAGAAAACAAAATAACATTCTTGAGAAGGACTTCATATTGTTGAAGAAAAACTGTCCAAGGAGAATGAGGGTTCTTTAAGGGGCAAATAGAGGACAAATATCAGTTTCTTCCAGCTGGACCTGGGACATCTCAGACATGAAATAAAAAGTCCCATTTCCAGACCAGTAGAAGAGAAACCCTGTGAGACTAATAAAGGCTATGATGTGGCAAAGTAGGACGAGCAATTGGTCCATTCCCTGACCATTACAGTCTTAGCGCAGTGTAACTCCAGAGTCCTTTTCCATGCCACTTTAAGCTATCCGAAGTATGCTTCGCTAGAGACAGAGAAGGAAGAGAAGTTTCCACTGAAGAAACAAAAATTGTCAACATAGCAGTATCATACACAGTTCCAGCAAATTGTGGATGCATGGAAGCCTAAGAGAATTGCAAGGATCATCAAACACTTGACTTTCTGTGGCAACAGATACCTGAGCCAGCCTTTTTGTTTTCTCAGATGATGCCTCTGAGACGTGCAGACCATGCATATGTTTGTTAGCTTCTAACAATGAGGAACTAGGAACCCTCTGCCAGGGTCAGTGCCAAGAGGAATAACACAGACAGCTGAAGCACTGGCACCAGCTGCCAAATGTCAAGTGAGCAGATTTTTTTGTCTCTGCTGGTGCTGGACATATTCAAAGAATGCACTGCTACCAGGTCCAACCTTGGTTTCACTTCAAGACCAGAGGCCTGGCATAAACTACAAGACAAAGGACTGCCCCTTGAAACTTTCTTCCTCTGAAATCCAAAGAGGGGAACATATCACAGAAACCTGCTCTAGCTTGTATCTATATTAGGGATAACATCCAGCAAATGAGTCGATGTCACTATGAAACAGCTGGCCTGAGGAGATAAAATCCTAACACAGCACCCTGTCACAGCTTCTGGTTATCCTTTTTGAACAACAGTGCAGGCAGTAAGTGGAATCCGGAAGAAAAAAGGAGAAAAGGGAGCATACAGTGTTTTCTCATGACAAGGCTCATGGAAACACTAAAGCGGGTTATATGCCACCAGGATCCATCTTTCTGACATAGTGGGCAAAAAAAGTGGAGGAAACATTATTAAATCTCACTTATGAGGACAATAAAGGTGAAATTGGAATAAAGGATATAGACAGCCCTGATCAACTGTGAATACCAAAAGGTTTTTGAACACACTCATACAAATGCCAGCAGAATCCATACAGACTGAGCCTTAAACAACCACTACTAGTCTAGATAGTATGTACTCAGGAGTGTTAAGCTTGTTAAAAATCACAACACACACTCAGATTTCATCAAAAACTAGGAAATTATAAGCAGAAATGTACAGTTACCAGTTTAACTGCTTCAATTTTCAGAAAAAAAAAAAAAAAAAAA